>JAXGGA010002345.1:0-124593 GCA_038373865.1 Uloborus plumipes | reverse complement strand
CTGCACGGTGTGCCAGATCTGGCACAAACCAAATAAACCCTCATATATTCGTATGATTTTTAAATGCAGTTAAACTGAGCTTTGTGCCCCTTTTGGAACATTGCTACAATAGTTTAGTATGATTTTTATGCACTAGTTAGTTGCACTAGTCTAGGTATTACAGTTCTTGTTTTTGAAAGAAAGAGTGTCTGCATTTCCGTTAGAAGTGTGCTTAGACATTATTTCCTTTGTTCTAAAAATGTTTAAATACACTTAGTGGAAAGTTTGTTTATACCACTTATGGCACAAAACACATTGTAGATTATTACACTTATCGGTATACAAAGCATATGCTATGTGCTTTGTGCCATATATAGAACAAACAATTAAAACATCATTTTTGGTGCACATTTTTAAGATTATTTTTTTTCTTCATTTTTCCTGAACTCAGGGCTATTTAAAAGGTAACAAATGATATTTTTCATGAAAATATAAAAAATCGTGCAGTGAAGGGTTAAGCTTCTGGATAAAAGGTTTCTTTTTTCATGGGCGTGTAAGTTAGACACATCCTTCCAAGGTGCTTTAGTTATGCAATTGTGCCAAGCGTAGCACTGTACTTCACTTCACACTCTCCAGGGTCCCCCGTACCTACCACAGCTTCGTGGTTTAACCGGGATAGGGCCCTGAAGAGCGCTCTGTTCTTAATTTTGAACCAGAACCTAGGGTCGAGCAAACCCTAGGGCCCAGCACCCCCAGAGGTATCGTTTCACTTGGAGGACTTTGTGACCACGACATTTTTAACGCCTCCCAGCCACCATTAATCAAGGCGGTGGATCTTTGATCGGCTGGGTTTCGAACCCGGGTCCCTCCGGACACGAGTCCGATGCCTTACCGATCGGGCCACCACGGCCCCGTAGCACTGTACTGTACAGTGTTTGGTCATAAGTCCTTACAGGGCCATAACCAGACCTTAGTTTTGAGGAGGGTTTTACCCAGCCTATTTCTCGTGAAATCTATAATATCAATAAAATCTGATTTCGTGTTCTATATTCTGTTTTTTTTTTTTTTTTTTTTTTTTTTTTTTTGTTACAATAGATGCTAAAAAGGTTTTAACATGAAAAATGTAAAAAAAAAAAAAGACTCATTTTTTCAATGAAGAAAAAAAAAAAAAATCTGGAGAAATAAGTTTACTCATATACGCGCACTCGAATTAGTATATCGAAGGAAGGAATTTATATCTCACGACTCTTATAAGATGTGTTAAATATAGAGTTAGGTACTTAAAAATTTAAAGAATTTTGAAGCTTTTTTAGTAGTATTAAAAAGTTGAAGGAAAAAGTTGTGGTGTTAAGATATGTTAGCAATACCTATAATAAAAATAAATACTGCAGGAAAAACTCTTAATTTATACAGTTATTCAATAATGATGATTTCATTTTTCAAATGCAATTTCAAAGTAAATGAAGAATTAAAATAAAATAATGATAATAATTTGTTCAGTTAGGAACTATGAAAAGCATTTTTACAACAGTTTTGAAAAATTTCGGAGGGGGTTCAAACCCTAAAAACCCCACCCCTTAAATACGGCCCTGAGTCCTTACATTCATGTAAGGACTGTTATAACCAAATAGATAATCCCCCCTTCCCGCCCCCCAAAAAAATCTGCTTGCGCTAAGTGGGCTCTTTCTCTCAATTAATTAAACAGTCACTTTTAACAAAGACTGTGGAGTCGAAGAAAAAGTGACACTCCGACTTCGGGAATTTTAATACATTTGACTAGGAATGCACCGATTAATCGGCAGTACCGAGAAATCGGCCACTTTGCCGATTATTAATAATCGGCAAAATCGGGTCGATTAATCAACGGAAAAATATTTTTCAAATATTATTCTTTAAATCATACCTTTACTAAGAAACTATGATGAATAATTTTATTAACAGTAATAATAATCCTAACAGTTGATATAAAGTTTTTTTTTTTTAATTATCCTACTTTGAATAAATATACATAGACAATGTTGCAATATTTTTCATGTGGCGATAGTTATCTCTTAGCACAGTGCTTTTAGTTAACCTCTAATTTTCAAAGAATAAAAGTATTGAATTAAAGGCTACTAATTATAAAAAAGTATGAATTAAAAGTACTCCTAAATTGGAGTGCTCACCACAGACTCCCCCTCCCCATTTTTTTGAATTTTTATGTCCAATTAAAATAACTCTAACAATGTGTCAATACTATTATTGACAATAATATGAAAATTGGTTCTAAGATATTTGATAAAATATTGAAATTATTTTGTGAAAACTAGGAAAATGGAAAAAAAATCTTCTCGGAAATAAATTTCTTATTATTTCTAACTTCGAATTGTATAAGAGAAAAAACAGTGATGGTAAAATTGAAAACAATCATCCTCATCATTAATCGGCTCAGCCGATTAATCGGTCGATTGTCAACTGCCGATTAATCAATAATCGGTAATCGGCCAATTTGCTTATCGGTGCATCCCTATCTTCGACTTTAACTCTTTAATCATTCAATATAACCTGCCTCGATAGGAAACCATGGGAGGTCACTGTGACCTCCAATGTGTCGCAAAATATTTTCTTATTCGAAAATTTTTCAGATTGTACATAGTTGAAATTTTTTAAAAAAATAATGATGTCTCTGTCCCTTATTGTACTTGACAATTTTTATGGATTAACCGCAAAATATACTCATTTTGGCTGATTGAGACAATTTTACTACCTGATCAGCTTTAATTATTTTTTAATTAATCTTTGCGTTAGAAGCTCATTCCGCTCTCAGTTAATAACATGCCAGAGAATAATAAAAATACTAGCTGCCAGGGCAGCTAGATTAGCTTCCTGCGGCATGTTGATGCATAACGTCCCCCCTCTCTAACTTTTACCTCATTCTGAAGTTTTATTTGATATAATTTAATGTTCATTCGATTTCAAGACATACCACGCACGTGGCCCGGCGTTGCACGGGCACTTCGTGCCTTGAAAGTAGTGAGGAAAATTTCAAGAAACTACTCCCCGCCAAGGCGGCTCGTTAACAGGCGCTTCACACCTTTACTTTTTTCCTACATAAAAAATCATTCGAATTATTGAGATGCTACGCGCCTTCAAGATGGTGAGTAGAGTTTCAGGAAGTTCAGCTCGCTCATAGAAAAAAAGCAGACATTGATACTCAGTTTTTAATATAAGTAGATGGCTCTTCAACAAATGAATGTTTCAAAATATTACAAGTAGCTAGCGATAAAAATACTATGTAAGTCGCCCGCTTATGAGTTTCGTGTTTGATTTAGTTAAGCCTTCATTCAAAATTCTCATTATCATTTTTATTACTGTTTCATGGCAACCACGTTTTGCAATGCAACAATGTCTTTCATATTTAATCATTTATTAGGCTTAATCGCTTTAAATTTGACTACTTATTAATTGATATCTTCGCTAATTAAAATCGTATAATTATATAAATTGAAACTAATGATGCCTGAAAAATTACCTATCTATCGGTACCTGGTTCGACTTTCAGTTCATTGGCGTTCAGGAGAAAGAAGCGTGACATAGAAAGATAGTTAGAAAGATACTCAGTTTTTAATATAAGTAGATTTCTGCTTTACAATACTTAGAATATAGCACAACGTAATTATAAAATAAAAAAATACTAATTTTCTGTTTTGTGAAAATGTATGCCTTGTCTTTCAAAAAGTTACGAATATTCAGATTAATAATAGTAAATGTTATTATCATCACTATTTTTGTAAAAAACAAAACGCGGATATATTTTTCATTCATTCCGGTTTCGATTTTTTTAAAGAAAATTGTCACCAGGAAGGTAAGTTTTGAAGTAAAACTGTAGACACGCACTATTTGACGATGATTTCAAATAACGGTTTGCTCTCAGACATTTTGTTTTTTCAAGATAAAAATATTTGAAAGGCAGAGATGAAGAAAAAAAAGAAAAAAAGCGCGATAACAAACGAACCATATCGGAAAAGAACAGACGGCAAATGTATGTACGGCTGAACAACCAATCGAGATAGGTAGAGAAGATTATGTTAAACGATATCGAAGTATTTAAAGTGGAAGAAAAAGTCTCGGAGCTGAAAAATCATCTAAGAATGCAGTAGTTGGTTTTGAATCACTTTTTTGCTTAACAGCCGTCTGGAGGATGAAGAAACTATAGCCTCTTTTAGGGGGCAATAATGATTCTATTAACGAAGGCGCTCCAGTAGGAGGTCAGAGGAGGTCACTGTGACCTTCCAAAAAATTTATCTGGCTAATTTTGCTGACGATTCGACAAATGTAGAGAGAATATTGCAACATTGAAATTCTTTTTTTAAATTGTTTTTTAATGGTGCCTAATGTTCCTTTTCATGAGATTTCATTTTCGTATGACATATTACATTTATGTATGACACGTGTTCATGCTCGTATTCTATCATTTTGTGAAATTGGAATTTCATTCAGCAAATTGAGAATTTTCTCCTTCCCAAAACTTTTAATTTCGGGCTCATCTATCTTATGAAAATAAAACAAGATTTGTTCGATGATTTTTTTCGTCGCAGTTTATTCACATAAGCCCATAATTAATGCCTAGACATGTTTCAAACGTTTTAACGATTTATTGATAGAATGTGTGTAAAACTATATTCTATTGCTTATAGGCTTCTAATATCTTTCAAAATATGCACTTGCACGTTACCAACCCATAGCCGGGCTAGAGCAGAGTTGTAAGCAAATACCGAACGGCATCGAGAGACTGCAGTTTCGCCCTTGTTTAGGTTCACCAATCTGGAATAGCTATTGCACATTCGAAGTTGATCTCACTCCGACCTCATCTTGGTGAAAACAATTTCTGTTGTCTTTGTGATTGGTTCGAATAATCACGTGATCCTTTTCAATTCACATATTCGGCAAAAAGGATCATACGTCCTTGGTTTTTATGTCAAAACTCATCGGACACTCAGCCCTATTTTTTGACATAGAAAAATTAAAATTTGAAACTAATGACATAGCAGTGAAGAGACAGAATTTGTGAACGAAAATTTTGTAGTTAACTACTTTTCGAAGTTGTACATCTAAAGTTTAGGCTGTACCTTGAATTACTTTTAAATGGGAGTAAGGGTCGTATACTCCACGTCAGCAGAAAACCGAAGGCAGAAACCGAAAATCCGGGTATTTTCCATTTTTTCACCAGAAATTTAGGTTTCGGTCGGTTTTCTGCTGATGGCTGCCAGGCCCTAAGTCCTTTCATTTTGTTATTTGTTTCTGCCAAAAGGGTTCATACACTTTTTCTCCAAAAGGGTTTGAGTAATTTCGTTCTTTTAACTTTAAGAAATTATTAACCACACACATAATTCTGTATTATTATCATCCATAGAGAACCGGGAAAAATTATTTTCTTTAGATTCAATATTAAATCTTGCATTACAAATTTGAATTTTTTCAAGAAGGAAAAAAAATTGGACATCACTTCATTTGGAATCTAGCTCATTAATTGACAGTAAGAATGTGTAAAAAATTTATTTATTTGGAGGAAAACAAACAATTTTCTAGTCCCTTTAAATGTATGCAACTGAAAAAGGAGGAAGAAAACGCCTTTGATAGTTTTATCCCATTCTTTTATGTGCGGGTCCTTACAGAACCATTGGTCTGATCGAGTTGATGTTGTCAAACTTGCCGCCGAAAACTGCCAACATCCTGCCATCTGCTGAAGAAACCAAACCCAAACGATTTTTTTTCTTCCGTGCAGGTGGCATCATCGAGGAAACATTTCCGCTTTTCACACACAGGTGATCACGACGGATATGGTAGTTGCTCGTACTACGCCGCGGCACAAACACACATTAGCGCCCCATTCCATTCTTTCAATTTACTTTTGGCGGTCGTTTAACTTTCGGTGTATTCTGTATCGCTTACATTTGTGTACTGTCACCCAGCGAGTTTGCTTAACCCATTTATGCCCAAGTTTTTTTAAACATTTTTTTTCAATTTTTATCTGCTTAAAACTCTTACTTGGAATGGTTTACATACATTTTAGGCTTGAAATAGTTCGCCGTTGCCATATTAAGTTATTTACCATCCAGTTTATGGGATATTTTGCAGATATTTGAGCAAAATACGACCTAACTTGACTTTACTTTTGCAAAGTAACATTATAGAAGGCATCTGTGATCAATTTCAAGCAAATTATTTTAAAATAGTTTAATTTTATGAAAAATAAGTTCGCTAAAAAAACTTACTTTCTGTGGCTACCCATGCTGGATCGTTGCTTGACTGATTTGTCTGAAAATAGCTGTCAATAAACTCTGATGTCCAAATAGTGGCTCTAACTGGTTTTCTCAAGAAGGATTATTTAACTTGTGAAATACAGCTTAAGAAAATGATGTACCCATTACAGGTTTTTGTATGCAGTCACTAACAAACGTCCCGTTTTCAGGCTACTGGGCATAAATGGGTTAAGAAGAACGTGTTCTCTTGCTCAACAGTTTATTTTCACGACACGCAAAATTCTGAAGTAGCTCATACACAAAAATTTTATTTTGACGCTCTTAACATTTTGTGCCCTGACGATATTTAGAAGCATCGCTTACATTAATTTAATATTATGAATCCAATATGGCTGGAATCCTGCTGGTAGGGGAGAGTGGTAATGAATGGGCCATGGTGATAAATGGGCCACTAACAAAATATGAAAAAGTATTTGCATGAATGTTTTTTTGATGCCACCAATAGATGTAGCTATTTGTTCAACTAAACTCATCCAATTTTCATTCGTTTGCGCTGAGCCATTTTCAAACTAGAGTGGCATGGTCACGAATCTGACTGAAAAGTAAGTTTTTCCCTTTTTAGTAAAACATTTCCTAGCTAAAATGTACCAAGTATTTCACTGCATACATATGTATAAGCTAGTCTTTCCATATATATAAACTAATCTTAAGATGTATTTTGATGTTATCTAAATTCAATGTACTCAAAAAACCTAAATGTATTGCAGAAGTATAGGTGGGGCTGAATGGGCCACTATGTCATGGTAATGAATGGGCCACCTAAATATTGTTTTTCTTCCCTTTCTTTGGATTTTCGCATTAATATGAAACACAACTGACTGTCATAGATAGATTAAGATTACTGTCTTCAAAATAGGTTTGCGGTAACTTCTAAATATAATTCGCAGATCTATATTATATTCCTCTAGTACAATAGACCTCTGGTCGCAGTTGCCGTGGCTTGAAAAAGCCCCCTCTCTCCTTCATATTATATTCCTCACAGTACAATTTCATTTTCTTTCTTGGTAACTTAAGTTAGATATTTCTTATTCCCGATGTCTAGTAACTTTTTTTTAAAAAATGTTGAATTTTGACAAGTTTGAAAATGAAGATGAAGTTTTTGAAAATGATTTTTAATATTATTTTTGGAGTATATAAATTTTGTTAAATCATAGTGTGTATTATCTGTTTTTTTTAAATATACTAGCTGCGTAGCCCGGCGTTGCACGGGCTGTAATGTAGTGAAGGCAGTTTGAGAAAACTACTCGCCACCAAGGCGGCTCGCCTTTAAAGAAATGAGGAAAGTTTAAACAGTTTACTCGCCGTCAAGGCGGCTCGCCTTTACAGTAGCGAGGAAAGTTTCAATTCACTACTCGCCGCCAAGGCGGCTCGCATTTAAATTACCAAGGAAAAGTTTAATAAACTACTCCCGGCTAAAGCGGCTCGCTAAAAAGCTTTCCTGCATCAAAGAATCAATCGAATTATTTGCACATGCTTCCTCAAAAATAAAGACGATGTCAAGTAGCGCATACTTAGCACTCTCCCTAAATTACAAATAAAATTCCTTTCCAAAAACAATTATTTCCAAACCGCTTTCTTCCGGTAAAATTAATTGCAAAATTCTAAACGAAAAAGTTCTTTTAATATTTGGATCGAAGCCAGAAAAAGTCCCTTCTAAAAACAGCAATTGCAATTTTATTTAAAAACACATTTTCAAAATGGTACCTGAGAAAAAATATGTCATTAATAATTAGAATAAAAACAATTGTTAGAACTTTGTTATAACACGTATTCAAAATGACAATGAAAAAAATAACTCTTTCATTTTAAAAAGTTCAACTTAATTAACGTTTTAATTCAAAATCGCAACGGAAAGAAATAAATATCTTGGAATTTTAAATAGTTCAATAATTTAATTAACGTTTTAATTCAAAATGGCAACGGTAAGAAAAAATATCTTGGAATTTTAATCATTAATTAAGCTTAGGCAGGGATTCAAGTGAAACAGGCAATCGCAAATTACAATCGCGACTGGAAATGAATTACATTAGAACGTTTCTTGATAAAAACATCGTGACGTCAGCGTGACGTTTGCCTATTAAAAACGAGCTAGATAAAACGTCACAGCCTACTTGGCGAATAAGAGGAGATCGCCGACTTCTTGTGAGCTCTTATTGGCTCCATCCGTAGTGACGTCATGCCAATTTAAGTTGATAATAATGTAATTCACTTCCAGTAGCGATTGCAGTTCGAAGCGATCGCAGTGCTGTTTCACTTGAATCCCTGCCTTAATCGCTTTAAATTTGACTACTTATGGATCGCAGCCAGAAAAAGTCCCTTCTAAAAACAGCAATTGCAATTTTATTTAAAAACACATTTTCAAAATGGTACCTGAGAAAAAATATGTCATTAATAATTAGAATAAAAACAATTGTTAGAACTTTGTTATAACACGTATTTAAAATGACAATGGAAAAAAATAACACTCTTTCATTTTAAAAAGTTCAATTTAATTAACGTTTTAATTCAAAATCGCAACGGAAAGAAATAAATATCTTGGAATTTTAAATAGTTCAATAATTTAATTAACGTTTTAATTCAAAATGGCAACGGTAAGAAAAAATATCTTGGAATTTTAATCATTAATTAAGCTTAGGCAGGGATTCAAGTGAAACAGGCAATCGCAAATTACAATCGCGACTGGAAATGAATTACATTAGAACGTTTCTTGATAAAAACATCGTGACGTCAGCGTGACGTTTACCTATTAAAAACGAGCTAGATAAAACGTCACAGCCTACTTGGCGAATAAGAGGAGATCGCCGACTTCTTGTGAGCTCTTATTGGCTCCATCCGTAGTGACGTCATGCCAATTTAAGTTGATAATAATGTAATTCACTTCCAGTAGCGATTGCAGTTCGAAGCGATCGCAGTGCTGTTTCACTTGAATCCCTGCCTTAATCGCTTTAAATTTGACTACTTATGGATCGCAGCCAGAAAAAGTCCCTTCTAAAAACAGCAATTGCAATTTTATTTAAAAACACATTTTCAAAATGGTACCTGAGAAAAAATATGTCATTAATAATTAGAATAAAAACAATTGTTAGAACTTTGTTATAACACGTATTTAAAATGACAATGGAAAAAAATAACACTCTTTCATTTTAAAAAGTTCAATTTAATTAACGTTTTAATTCAAAATCGCAACGGAAAGAAATAAATATCTTGGAATTTTAAATAGTTCAATAATTTAATTAACGTTTTAATTCAAAATGGCAACGGTAAGAAAAAATGTCTTGGAAGTTTAATCATTTATTAGGCTTAATCGCTTTAAATTTGAATACTTATTAATTGATATCTTCGCTAATTAAAATCGTATAATCATATAGATTGAAACTAATGAAGCCTGAAAAATTTCCTATCTATCGGTACCTGGTTCGACTTTCAGTTCATTGGCGTTCAGGAGAAATAAGCGTGACATAGATAGATAGAAAGATACTCAGTTTTTAATATAAGTAGATATTTGATGTTATTTAGTTCTTACAATCTCATTATTTAGTCATTTTTCTGCTACAATTGGTATGCATCAGTTTTATTTTAATTGCATCAGTTTTTATGTTTATACTAGCTGCCAGGGCAGCTAGATTAGCTTCCTGCGGCATGTTGATGCATAACGTGCCCCTTCTCTAACTTTTACCTCATTTTGAAGTTATATTATTTGATAGAATTTAATGTTTATTCAATTTCAAGACATACCACGCACGTGGCCCGGCGTTGCACGGGCACTTCGTGCCATGAAAGTAGTAAGGAAATTTTCAAGAAACTACTCCCCGCCAAGGCGGCTCGCTAACAGGCGCTTCACGCCTTCACTTTTTTCCTGCATCAAAAAAATCATACGAATTATTGAGATGCTACGCGTCTTCAAGATGGTGAGGAGAGTTTCAGTAAATTCAGCTCGCTCAAATTAAAAAAGCAGACATAGACACTCAGTTTTTAACATTAGTACTAGCTGCCAGGGCAGCTAGATTAGCTTCCTGCGGCATGCTGATGCATAACGTCCCCCCTCTCTAACTTTTACCTCATTCTGAAATTATATTATTTGATATAATTTAATGTTCATTCGATTTCAAGACATACCACGCACGTGGCCCGGCGTTGCACGGGCACTTCGTGCCCTGAAAGTAGTGAGAAAAAATTTTAAAGAAACTACTCCCCGCCAAGGCGGCTCGCTTACAGGCGCTTCACGCCTTTACTTTTTTCCTATATAAAAAAATCATTCGAATTATTGAGATGCTTCACGCCTTCAAGATGGTGAGGAAAGTTTCAGTAAGTTCAGGTCGCTCAAAGAAAAAAAGCAGACATAGATACTCAGTTTTTAATATAAGTAGATGGCTCTTCAACAAATAAATGTTTCAAAATATTACCTGTAGCTAGCGATAAAAATTCTACGTAAGTGGTCCGCTTATGAGTTTCGTGTTTGATTTAGTTAAGCCTTCATTCAAAATTCTCATTAGCATTGTTATCACCGTTTCATAGCAACGACGGTTTGCAAGAATGAATTTCATATTTAATCATTTATTAGGCTTAATCGCTTTAAATTTGACTACTTATTAATTGATATCTTCGCTAATTAAAATCGTATAATTATATCAATTGAAACTAAAGAAGCTTGAAAAATTACCTATCTATCGGTACCTGGTTCGACTTTCTATTCATTGGCGTTCAGGAGAAAGAAGCGTGACATAGAAAGATAGAAAGATAGTTAGAAAGAAAGATAGTTAGAAAGAAAGATAGTTAGAAAGAAAGATAGTTAGAAAGATACTCAGTTTTTAATATAAGTAGATATGGCTTTTCAACAAATGAATGTTTAAAAATATTACCAGTAGCTAGCGATAAAAATACTACGTAAGTAACCCGCTTATGAGTTTCGTGTTTGATTTAGTTAAGCCTTTATTCCAAATTCTCATTATCATTGTTATCACTGTTTCATGGCAACGACGGTTTGCAAGAATGGATTTCATATTTAATCATTTATTAGGCTTAATCGCTTTAAACTTGACTACTTATTAATTGATATCTTCGCTAATTAAAATCGTATAATCATATAGATTGAAACTAATGAAGCCTGAAAAATTACCTATCTACCGGTACCTGGTTCGACTTTCAGTTCATTGGCGTTCAGGAGAAATAAGCGTGACATAGAAAGATAGAAAGAAAGATAGAAAGAAAGATAGAAAGATAGTTAGAAAGATACTCAGTTTTTAATATAAGTAGATAATTTTAAATCAGTATGATTTTGTATCATGTCAAGTGCCACAATTATTTTGTCATATTCAGCAAATAAAAGATTAAATCCACATGTTTTCATTGAATTCATTTAGTGGCCCATTCATTACCTTCGATGGCCCATTCAACCCCATAGGCGGGGTTGAATGGGCCAAATTTCAAAATTTTTATTTTCTATTGTAATTCATTATAGACAGGTGCTAATCCAACTTTTATGACCTTTTTAGATAGCCAGATAAGTAAAGTAACTAAAACACCAATTTAGAGTTAAAACAAAGTGTTTGAAAAAATTACAAAAATTCAAAACCAAAAAGTGGCCCATTCATTACCACTCTCCCCTACTTGAAAGTACCATTCCTTGTACTTTGCTGAGAAGCTGACAGTTTTTATCAGCGAACCGAAACAGTTTTTTTTTAGCTGCTAGTACCGGTTTTAGGGCCTAAGCCCTACTGATTGTCAAAATTTTTATACTCTGTTATATGATATGCAGTCGGCTCTGCTTAATCGGGTAACGGATAAACGAATACCCCGCTTATACGAGTAAAATATCCCGGAATCGAATATTTCCCACTCCATAGACGAAATGTAAAAGATCCCCGCTTAAACAAATACCCCGATGAATCGAATAACATTTCTTGCAATCGACAGTATTCGATTAAGGGGTCTGACAGTATTTTCAACTGAGAAATATATATGTATAAAAATTCATTTACAAATTAATTCAGTGCATAAAGGGTTAAAATGATGTGACGTCTACACTTGGTTTACGGAAAACATAAACTGTGAGTGAACAAATGGGTTAACAGAAGATTTACCGCTATGTCTCTCTTGAGGATATTATCTGGAATAATAAAAAATTAAAAAAAAAAAAAAACATTAGAATTTGCGTTCGCCGTTTGATTGGCACCAATTTGTTCTTCTCTAAGCCAAGCACGTGATTAATGTAGCCAACTACAGCATTTCGTTGTTTACATCTAGTCTGTCTTCCCCTTGAATGAAATATAATTTTATGTACGGTATTCGAAGCTCTCCGTAATAGTCACTTTTTTTCCAGAAATTTGACCGCAAACAATAACAAAGTGTCATACTTCTAATAGTCTCCTCTCCTTGTCACATCTTACGCAGTTTTTCATTGCATATTGTTATTAAACTGTCTGAAGTGGACCCCACTCTACTTGCTTTTGCGTCTATTAAATGTGTTTGAACCCATTAGTGCCCAGTGTCGTCATATAAGGACACTGTATAAAACTCCCATTCTTATCTTCAAATCAAATATTAATCTTTCATTTTTGAATTGGTTCGATAAATGAAATGAATGTTCAGAAATTCATACGTTAAGTGTATTTCAAAATGCTTTTGAAATACTCTTAATATATGCATTTCTACTCATGTATATCAAATTCAAGTAACCTTTTTAAAGAAATGTTTGGCGTTAATGGGTTGACAACTCAAAAAAATAGATGTGTATACTCAGCTACGAGAATTGGAAACAACACTTCTTAAATGAATAGCTTAATAGCTATAGTGTCAAATTTTTTATGGACTAGTGTAATCTTTAACACCTATCAACTGAAGTTATTAGTTAATATTCAAAATTAACGAAACCCTGGTTTTAAAACTCTAAATAGAGAGAAAATGTTTAGTTTCTTTCCTTTGTAAACAGCGTGTATCTATAAATTTTCAAAATATTCTGCATTCGGAAATTCAAGGGCGATATGCAAAGTTTGACGAAAAAAAGTTTCGTACCAAAAAGAGTTGATAATTGTTACAAAATGTCCAATTGTCTTTACAGCATTCAAACTATCGATTAAATTGTGCCTATTATGTTACTGAACTGAGATAACAGAGGGAACAAATACCCTGTATATTGTGTTTGCTGATTCTGCTCATTCTATTGAGGTTTAATATTTAGTTCATTATTGAAATTCTATAGGGCTAAAAGCCAACTAATTTTATTCTTAATTACTTGCAAGACACAAAATAAAGTAAGCAACGATATTAATAAATCCAATTTAAAATGGATATTTCCAAACTTAAAAATGCCTTCATCTTTCTTCTGGGTGCAGTTAGCATTTAGGAGTTTTCGAAACCTTTGGAAAGAAATTCTCATAAAAGGTATTTTTCAAGATTTCCTATGAGACCAAAATCGAGAACATCCAATAATTATTTCGGGTAGAAAGAGCAATAATTTTAAGCTATTTTTGGGTCCTTAAATTTCGAACGACTCGACTTTTTGATGTTCGAAAATCCCCCTACGACCCTTCCCGGGTGACGAAGTACCTCCCTGCCAAATCTGGCTCAGACCCGAAGCAAACTGCGGATTTGTATAGGGAACATACACACATATATTCTGTTTTATTTATACGGATTATATTATTACTTGTTAGTTACAAAATAAAGTAAGCTACATTTGAGACTAATCCAGCCACAGAAGAGAAAAATTATTCTATATGTTGATGACAACCAGGGTAATGGAATGAAATAAACGTAGCATGTGATGCATTCGAATTCAACTTTAAGAATTATGTTGAGAAACGACAGAAACCGAGCATTGGATAGAATTCATTTGGCATCTTTATAATACAAAACCAACAATACTACGCTCTCGGTCTGAAGCAAGAAGTTCCAGAACAGAAATCGATTTTATTAGTTCCCTGAAACAATTCGATCGCCTGATGGAAATCCGTTGCCAGGTTTGTAACAAAAATACAATTCCGGCGAAATGGATTTTCGCCAACTGATTGGCGGCGTGCTTTGAACTTCTACGTGGAAATGAATCTTCGGTCGTATTTCACGGAAAATGGATCAGGTAATTGTGCCAAGAATCATAGAAGTCCGGTGCATTGTGACCGCTCTTCAAAGGTCATTGACGCCTTTTCGATTTCAAAATTTTAAGTATTGCTTGAATATTTTTCGCGGAGGAACTGTGAACTTATGAAGTTCAAGTGCTGATGAACTAGTCATACGATACCAACATTTTCTCCGACTATAAAGGAGTGAGCAATTTATTTTCCTGTGTTGTTATAAGTTCTGTTTCTACTTCTTAAAAGTTCAGAGCAAATGTTTGAATTTTGAAGCTGATTTGCGCAGCAGTACTTCCTTGTTGGTGTCACTTGATCTTACATTCTATTGATTAGTTCAAATTGAGCTTGTTGCCTCATCTGGTGATGAAATTATAGTGATAAGTTCCCTGCTTCGAAATTTCATTAATAGCTGTCACTATCCAACTGTTTAAACAAAACATATGCAGAGCACGATATTTCACCATAACTAATTTACGAGTACTATGTTGGAAAAGGCTTACCACAAAAGTTTATGTAAGCGAGGGAAAAATAATTTTTAGTTTTGTTTTCCTTGGCGATTAGAACTTCATCTCCTTATTTGTAAATTTATGACATGTCACTCCAACAGTAGCACAGCAAGGAAGGGGGGAGGGGACTGGACGAATCCCAGTCTTAGTTTAACCATGGATTTTAACACGTATTACCAATCCTAATACGATAGTTTATGTGGATGTAAGAACTGTAATGACAAACCCTTACCAGAAGTTAAATTCTGGCTGCGTTAGTGCAGCGCAGTAATATTATTTATCTGTACTCTCTATTATCCTACTACGATCTAACTCAGCGACTTCGAGCTATTGTTGCGGCTGATGCAGACGTAGACCGAATGGAAGCAATACGTATAATAATTTAGAAGTGCATTCTTTAATAGCATACATTAATAGGTTTAAATTGCATTTCAAGTTGTACCCTTAACACTTTTTTACCTATGTGTGTATCCATTATTTCCAAACAGTTAAGATTTATTTGAACTTATGCATTCTATCAAGCGTAATAATTCGATTTCCGAACTATTTTGTTGTAAAAATAGGTTTAAAAATTAAGTCCCCCACCCCTCTGAGGATTATTATTAAAAAAAAAAAAAAAAAAACAGGATATCTGTCATTTTCCCAAAAATGCTCAAACACGAGTCGGTTGAAAAAACACCTTTGCGGTTCTTTTCTAAAACATTTCCCGCGGTTGAGGAATGGATCTATAACTGATTAAGGAAAGAGGAAAGTTCTCGAAAAAACATTTTGTTTCTGCGGAAAAAAAAAAATAATGCAACTCTAATAAATCGCTAAATAGCTTATTTTTCAGGTTTTTGCAGTTACATTGTTGCAATAAAAAGATAATACTATCGTCCCTGCTTAATCGGGTAACGGATAAACGAATACCCCGCTTAAACGAATAAAATATCTCGGAACCGATGCCATAGACGTAATGTTAAAGTTCCCCGCTTAATCGAATACCCCGTTTAATCGAATAATATTTCTTGGAACCGACAGTATTCGTTTAAGCGGGATGAGTACAGTAGTGAGAAATTCAATAATGACCCTTGTTGATTAAATGACTACCTTAATATGTTTCGAAAACATGAATAAACATAATTCAAATTAACATTCTTAAATAAAATACCAATGATATTTTAGTACTTACATAAAACTATCTGAAACATTTTGCACATTTAGTAAATTTTTATTTTTATTTTTTCCTATTTCAAAAGCAATGAAATATACAAAAGTTGTTCATTTCATGTTTTCTGCAATCTTAACCTTAAAGCAGGAGGGCCTTTTTGCGAATTCGGTTTGACGCATTGCAGCAGTGAAAATTGTAAACTTACTTCACCCAAAAAAGAAAAAAGACAACTCTTATAATATTCTTTAGTGAACGTAATTTCTCTGTTTTCATCTGTGCTTGGAAAAATATTTTTCTTATCTTTTGTAGGGGAATGTGGGGCAAAGTGAAGTAGTTCAGATAACATGCCTGTTTCAAAATGAACAAATTGGAAATTTGTTCTGAAAATCAGTGTACATAAAGAAGAAAAAATGTATTTTGTAAATCAACTATCGTTGAAAGATTATTTTTTTTTTTTATTTTTTTTCGGTAGTTTTTTTTTTTTTTTTTTTGCATCTTCCAAAAAAGGTGGAATTTTTTTCCCCTCAAAAAACAATAGGGCAAAGTGCAAAATATAATTCAACTTCGCAGAGATGGCCTATGACTCCTCCTTTTTTCAAGATTGTTCATTTTAAGGAAGGGGTGATACGCAGATGAAAATTGAGGAATGGGATTCACAATTGCGGCATTGGTTATGAAGCTTGAATACGTCACCTTGCTTACATTTAATTGGTCTCCTAATTTGAGAAATTAGCCAAAGAGGAAAATATTTTAATTTTTGCACAATCGAGAAAGATTTCTCATTGGATACAAGAAAGTAGGTGGGTCTTGGTTTTATATCTTTCCGCAGCCATTGGCCATTGACTGCAACGCCTCCAACTGTTCATTTAAATTTAAAAACAAAATGGTAACATAAGGGTTGCAATAAAGAAAGCAAAGACTCGTTTTCACTTCCTCGTCAAATGCAGTTGGGAATCTCTCGAAGAATTATTTAATATTTCATAAAACTTATCACTTCGCCAAAATGTCGCTAAACTTGCAAATATGGCACACTGGAGTTTCTTTCTTCTCTACCTATTTTAAGGAATGGACTCGTTTTCTCATTTGATTGACACCAGCCAACTCGTCGCGGTTGAATTATACCATATTTTTTGTAATGAGACATGTTCTACTGTATGATTAACAGTTATTTTATCAAAAGAATGCGTAAACAAACGAATAAATGAATTATTAATAGAAAAATAAACGAATAAATAAATTTAATAAATTAATATATGAGAAAAATAAATGAGTGAATAAAATAGAGAATGAATAACAAAACAAGTGAATGAATAAGTAAGTGGATTAATAAGTGAAAGGATGCAAATAAATTAATAAATGAAGAAATAATTACGTGATTTAGTAACTGAATGCATAAACATACTAAGGCAGGGATTCAAGTGAAACAGCACTGCGATCGCTTCGAATTGCAATCGCTACTGGAAGTGAATTACATTATCATCAACTTAAATTGGCATGACGTCACTACGGGTGGAGCCAATAAGAGCTCACAAGCACTCAGCGATCTCCTCTTATTCGCCAAGTAGGCTGTGACGTTTTATCTAGCTCGTTTTTCATAGGCAAACGTCACGCTGACGTCAAGATGTTTTTATCAAGAAACGTTCTAATGTAATTCATTTCCAGTCGCGATTGTAATTTGCGATTGCCTGTTTCACTTGAATCCCTGCCTAAATGAACTTTTTGACTTTGCTCCATCCACTTTGCCCCGCGAGTACTGGACTACATAGCACATTTAAAACCAAAACATGCCTAATGTAAACTAAATAAGGACTGCACTGAACGTCAGTAGATCTCAATTCATAGTTAAAATGATAATTACAAAAATTTTATAATTTTATTATAACGAGAAATATTTTTGAAAAACCACGAATATTACAAGAAAGGTATCAAATTTTGAAAATGGCTTGTGCGTAATTTTTCGTTGATCGTTGAAGCTATTTATTTTTTGATTTGAATTAAACTTAGTTAAAATGTTGCTAGATAGGTGGTGCTGCTAACTGTGGAAATATGTTACCATTTCACTTTGCGCCACGTTCCCCTACTATTCGGCAAACGCGATGAAAGAGAATAAAGTCAAACTGCATTGAAAATGACATAATCCTAGACCATTGTTGTAACAAACATTATATGTTAGTTTTGGATTATAATAATATATTTCGAAAATGAGTTTCCCAAAGTTCTTGAAAATCGTTCCAAAGTTTCGCACGTGCGTAAGATCGACAGAGCAGTCTCTATACGTAATCCGCTTACTCGGATGGAACTGCATAAAAATAAATATTCGTGGGTAGAGATTTATATCTCTGTACGATGTCGCAGCAAACTATACATTCGAATCTTTTGTTCATGAATAATGTATTGTGTGCTGTGTTTTCCGGATTCTGTATGTACCGTTTTCGACATTTATTTTTAGGTCATTGGCCATCGAAGAACAATCACCATTTCTATTTCCTAAATAAATAAAAGTCGTCTGCGAATTTGTTTCAAGTTTTGACAGCGAAAGAATGAAAAAAAGATTAATCGATGAATTATTTACATTTGAACTAAATAATGTGAATACACTATTCATAAATTCCGATGACATGAGATGCTTTATAGCCAGAAATATTTATCGATTTATTCCTTTCAAATCAAATCCTTCCGGGTCAAAATATATGCCATTTGCTAAATTACTAGGATATTTTTGCAATTGAAATTTGAAATTATGACAGAGTGGGAGGAAACTTTAATGTAATTAAAACTTTGATATTTTGGTCCTAATAAAAATTGATCATTGTTATTTTTTACGATTATTTATTACGAAATATTTTCTCTGTAAAATAATTATCGTCTGCTTTTATTTTCTCAGTTTTAATTAAAAATATTGCTTTTTTTTTGCTTTACATTTTGATGGAACTTTTATTTTTTAATCGTCAATTTCTTTCGAAATGGATGTTGCAAGTGATTATTTTGTCTGTGTCTTTAACTTTAAAATCCTTAGCTCTGGTGGTTTCGAACGATTTCAAGCATATTTTAACAAGATTAATTAATATCTCTTCGCTAAAAAAAGTTTTAACTGAAAGTAGTCGTCACTACATCAGGATTTTCTCATTGCTTCATAGAATATGCTTGGAGTCTTGGTAAGATGTGTGTATATTTTTATTAACGAATCAGTCTTTTTATTTTGGAGACGGATGGAAAATTTACATGCGTTCGCATAGCTTTTTTTTTTTTTAAACTTTATTGCACGAACACAGCTGTGCTGGTACAGCTAGTGTTTTACACTGCTCGACATTGAAAATGCAACACCAAGAAGGAGTGGTCAGAAATTGATGAAATTTGGTAAGAAGACAGAGACAGCATGGAACAATAAGTGATATTTATTTCAAAATAAATAAGCAAAATTTAAAGCGAGGACGGCGTCGGCTCAGTAAGAAGTAGGACCACCGCGGACAGCGATGCACGAAGAAACACGTCTAGGCATGGAGTCAATAAGCCTGCGGATGGTGTCCTGAGGGATGGCACTCTATTCCCTTTCAACCATTTGCCACAGTTCGTCCTCTGAATGAGGCAGTGGCAGGTTCTGCAAACGGCGTCCAATCACGTCCCACACATGTTCGATTGGTGACAAGTCAGGAGAGTATGGTGGCCAGGAAAGCATCTGTACACCTCGTAGAGCATGTTGGCTGATTCGAGCACTGTGAGGCCGGGTGTTATCCTGTTGAAAAATTGCATTTGGCAGACCCTGAAGGTAGGGGATTGCCACCGGCCGCAGTACATTATCTACATATCGTTGGGCCGTCATAGTGCCCCGAATACGAACTAGAGGTGATACGGAATTGTATGCAATAGCGCCCCAAACCATTATGCCACGTTGTCGCGCTGTGGGGCGTTCCACAGTTACTGCCGGATTCGATCTTTCTCCACGTCGACGCCACACACGTATGCGATGACTATCGCTTAACAAACAGAAGCGGTATTCATCTGAGAACACTACGGTTTGCCATTCTGCCATCCACGTCACTCTGGTCCGGCACCATTCCAAACGTTGGAGTCTGTGCTGTGAGGTCAATGTCAGTCTTTTTAGCGGGCGCCGTGATTGCAGGCCACGTGCAACCAGTCGACGGGAAATGGTTCTGGTCGACACAGGAACATCCAGGGTACCTTGCACGTGCTGCAGAATCGACGTACAAGTGACTTGCGGGTCCGCCACAGCTTGTCGGTGAATCCGTCGATCCAAGCGGTCTGACGTCACTCTGGCTGCACCTGCACCCCTCAATGTGGCTACATTTCCTCTTTCCAACCATCTCCGACACAGCCGATGCACAGTGCTGGCATCCATGTGGGTATCAGCTGCAATTTGACGTATGGACCAACCTCCCCTTCTCAGTCCGATCACCATACCCCTTGTAAAGTCGTCTATATGCTGGAAGTGTCTTCGTTGAGGACGGCGTGGCATTTCCTCCTATCACACGTATCCTTCGAGACAAAAACCAAATTTCTCTGATAATTAGTCTGGCAGAAAAACCAACATGAACATAGCCCACTTTTCAACTTCATTCTCTTATATCTTACTTCACGTGCGTCAGAGAGCTACGCATTTCATATCATTTGCATAACTCAGTGACGTGCGTCTACGGTAAAATTTGCATGAATTTCTGACCACTCCTTCTTGGTGTTGCATTTTCAATGTCGAGTAGTGTATAAATCTATTGTTGCTGTTGCTTGTATAAATTTGTCGGAAGCGAGATGAATTTCAAACATTTTTCTGAGGAATAGGCTTTTTAAATTTGTAAACGTTCTGCTCATATGAATTTTGTACATAAATAAATGTAATTTTTCTTTAGCCCTGACTTTGTCTATAGGTAAAAACCAATCTCCGTAGTTAAGCTGACGGACACTGATAAAACTTTGACTTTATAAAATTATGCAGCTCTTATGTAATAGATAAATATAAGTTTTCCTCCAGTGTCTTTTAATCGGGAATTAGCTGCATACAATTTAAGTTCGTAGAATTCCTGACCGCCACTTAGGTTTTTTTCTTTTAAGGAACTTGCTATTGAGATTGCAAGCATTGCATTTTTTTTCTCTCAAATTTGAAGTTTTGCGGAACTGAAAACTTAACAATACATTTTCTTTAATTTACAAATACTTTGATATAAATGAGATACTTACGGAAATGTTCATAGATTTGTTTTTTGTTCTTTTCGTTCCATATTTGTTATTTAACGAGTTTTTAACGAGTTATTTAACGTTTATAGTTGCCCCCTTAACACAGGTCCAGAGATAAAGACGCTAACCCTTTTATAAGCACATTTCAAGCGAAAATACCCCTCAAAAATTTAGTTTGATGCATTTTCAGGCTTTTAGATTCAAGTAAAATTTAGCATTGGGGAGAATAGGAGCAAAAGCAATTGGAATCATAAAAATAATGCATTGTAAAGTTTTTTTATGTTTCAAATGCGAAATGTCACATTCTAAATATTAAAAATCAGAAAAGAGTAATCATCTTTTCTTTCCTAGCTGCCTACCATTTCATCTTTACGAATTCAGTGTTTTTTTGTATGAAATTGATCACTATGATGATATCTGAACTGTACTTGAATATTTCACTCCTTCTGGCTGAATTTTGCTCCTCTAAAAATATGTAGGAGTATTTTCACGCCTTGAAAAATAATTCAATATTTCTGGAACACCAAATAATCATAAATTACTTTGAGAACCTTATATCTGACAAGTTTCGTGAATAAATTGCCGCAGCAAATTACAATACATTATTAAAATCATAATCATAAAATTACTTTGACACCTTTGTATCTGACAAAAATAAATTACAATACATTATTAAAATAATTTTACTTCACTTTTTTTTGGATGGAATTTTTGCACTATTTTGATTTTTACTATTTTCGAGTATTCCATTGCTCCGAAATGAGTTTCACTCTTCTAAAAAAATGTCGAGAAGTATTTTTACGCCTTAGAAAAAAAAAAACACCCTCTCGGTATTTCTGGTACTCCGAATGATTATGAGATCATTTTGACACCCTCGCTTCCAACAAAAGTTCCGTCAGTTAGTTGCCAAATTACAATGCACTTCACTGTAATATCACTTCAGTTTTTTTTTAAATTGAATTTATCCCTTTTATGATCGTTACTGTGTTTGAAATTTCTGGTATTATGCTAAATAGTCATAAAATCATTCTGACACAGTTGCATTCAATAAAAGTTTGGTGAGTAAATTGCTTAATCAAATTACAATGCATTACCAAAACAATTTCCATTCAGTTAAAATCACACGGAAAATAAGCATCGCATATTTTACTTTCAAGATCGTGGTTTGTTTCCTTTTTTTTTTCGGTGAACATAATATCAATTCGTGAAAACGGAATTTCATCCACCGCTCTGAAGAAGCAGGTGTTACTTCAACAAAACAGATCGGTTTCAATCGACCTTGCGCGTCGCTCTTCGAAGGTAAGAGGAGAATGGATTAAATTGAATCCACGGTTCCCGCCTTCCTATTCTTCGGAATAAAATAGTAAAAAAAAAAAAAAAATTCTCACGTGGCATGTGAATCGATTGTGTCTGTAAGTCTTTTGTCATGAACCCGGCAACTCGCGCCTTGGCTGGAATGTAAACTTTGCCGTTTCAATTTCTCTTAGAATTCAGAATGTAAAAATGAATTCTCGTGTTGGCACACTTTCTTTTAGAAAGTGGATATGGATCAGTTTTCGCCGGGAATTATTCATGAAAAAGTGCCGTTAATGCTTTGTTATTACGGACATGCTTTAGTTGGAAAAGTGAAAAGTTTTGTTTTCGATTTGGGCACTATGAATCTGTTTTTCATGGACCGTAATAAATAAATGTCTGCGACATTCGATTTGCTTAAGTCTCAGATCAGTGATCTATTTTCCTGTGAGAAGTAGATCTGCTTAAAGAGATTACTTTTTTTTATAAAGTAGCTTTTTTTTTTCATTTCTGCGAGTTCTAACTGAAATGAAGACGTGGAACGAGAGAGCAAGAAAAAAAAATCTTTTAACATAAAAATTTTCCTAACCGAAGTTGTTGACTTCGTAAGGGTATAATGCGGACAACATTTTTTTAAAAATTGTTCTACAGTTTTTTTTTTCTTACTACAGAAAAGGAACTTCTTACGCTTTGGAGAGAAATATTTTGTAACCTGCGGAGTCGGACTGATTTTGGAATAAAGGATTCGAATGCTCTAAAATTCCATTGTTTCTCTTTTATCTCTTCGTTATTTCTTCTCATAACTTTTACGAATGAAAAATGCACTTATTTATTTATTTTTGCTGACTTAAAGAAACTACTATGTTTCTGGATTCTTGCACAGATTTTTTTTTTCATTTATCTCGTTGCGTATGGGGAAATAAACTGGCAAGATGTATATTTGTTTCTTTTTTCAGTTCTGGCAAAATGTAAAGTTTTTTTTTTTTGGAAATGAAGTTTCATTCCATGAAATTCTGACATAATATTGCATGTGGTGCTTCTGTAAATTCAAATCAATTCAAGAACTTTAACTTACATTTGTACCCGCTAAGAAGCTTACGGGATAAGAAGCAAATTCGATGTAATTTAAAATTCGAATAGTTTGGAGCCAGTACACACGAGTTTGAATTCAGAATTTCACCGTCAAAAAGAACACTAGTCTCTTCCAAAGTCTCGTGAAATTGTACTTCAAATTGTGGTTTGTAGGAAGTTTTGCAAAATTGGTCACTTCTAATTGGTATTACTTTTAACCGCAAATCTGCCTCATCAAAGACATGGGGGTTTCATTAATAGTGTAGTATTGTTAATATTTCCGTTAGGGTGAAAAAAAAAAAAACTCCTCAGTTTCTACGATGTCATTTTCATATTTATTGGAAAGATATCCGGGTTCATAAATACGACTTTTATACGGGAACTTCATAGGACAGAATGAGGGTTGAACCGCGGGTTACAGCTGAATCCTGTTTCATAAACATAACTTTACAGATCATCAGTTGGAAATTATATTAAAAAAATAATAACCATAAGAGGAGAAAAGTTAGGACATTGTTACCCAGGCGCAGGCACACTCATGCAGTTGAACCTCTAACTGTAAACCCTTTCCTTGCACGCCTGTGCCCGAATTGGAAAAAAAAATGAATTTTGACATCTCGAATTCAAATTGGTTTTAGCAAAGTCGAATTGTGATAGGGGTGTGTATAGGCGGTCATGTGTGAGTACTCCTTCGCCACCATGTCCTGCATGGTGTTGTAGCGGGACTGTTGCAGACTGCATCTCCATGTGCTGCAGAGGCCGGTGAGCAGGTCTGGGTTGGTAATGCGCCGGGATGCGAGACGTAGGCAGACTGCCAATCTGATAGAGGGGCTGCATGACGTTTGATGTCCAAAAAGAAAACATACAGCAATTTGTCACTTCGAAAAAAAAAAAAAAACTCCCCCCCATTAATAAAAGTTTCTGTCGATCAGAACTTAATGCACAGTTTGAATGTGCCCTGAATGACAACTAAGAAATAAAAAAGAAAAGTTTTCATCCCCAAAACTTTTCCTGAAAAAAATTAATGTATTGAAAACGTCAAAGTTTAGTTCATTTCGGGAAGGAAAAATTGAGCAGTTAGTTTTTTTTTTTTTTTTTGAAAAATGACTTAAAACACATTTTGAGAGTAGTATCTACTTTTTCTGAAGAAGAATAAAAATTTCAAACATTCCAATTCCTTTGATGAATACTGATCTCTACTAATAATAAAGCTGAAAGTTTGTCTCTCTGTCTTTCCTTCTGTCTTTCCTTCTGTCTGTCTGTTACGCGCGTAGCGCCAAAACCGTTCGGTCGATTTTCATGCCACTTGGTACAAAATTAGTTTGTAGCATGTAGTTTTGCACCTCGAAGCGATTTTTCGAAAATTCCATTTCGTTCTTTTTCTATTCGAATTCTTAGCGGAAATTCGATAAAATAGGGAAGAAATATTTTATACACATTTTCAAGTCTTATGTCATTCGAAAGCTTGAAATTTTCTGCACAAAATGACGTTTTTTCGAAGTTTCTGCGATCATCAGGAGAGCTGTAACAATTGTTTTTAGAATCCCGAAATTCAAGGCTTACCTTCAGTAAAGCAAGCCAAACGATTCTAAAATGGCTTTGCTCGCGAATAAAATTTGTTTGAAAATAGAGATGAAATGAATTATTTTATCAACGGAAATCAACTTTTCATGTTGTTACCATGGTTACGTTTTTATTTCGTTCTTTTTCCCTTAATAATTTTAAAAATGTATTTGTTTTTGTAACAATCCAAACTCCAAGCCTTATTAAAATTAGTCAAATGAAATATTAAAAACCGTGATAAGATGGCACCTGTCAATCAAATGAGAAATCGAGTCCTTTCCTTAAAATACAGGATACCATTCTAAATTTATCGTCTGCAAAACATATTTTACTTCATTATTAATTTATTTCAATATAAATTGCAGCAAATGGCTTGAGTGAACGAATTTAGCTTTTAATTTATCGTTTGCTGGTTGATCTTTGTCGATGTTTATTGTTTTTATTATCATTGTGAAGAATAATGCACGAAATTTCTATGACTAATAGTTAAAATTTTTAGGATCAGTTGAGTTTAAAAGAAAAAATTGCTCCAAATATACTTTTGCAATGTGATTATTTATTGTTGGACTGTAATTTGCAGCAATAATTGCATTTAATAAATAATGAAAGACAATATTAAAAATTATTTTTTTGGCGACTTTTTTACAATTTGGCATTCAATTCTATTTCAGTATATTTACTTCTATCTTATTGCGATATTGCAACGTTCTTTCTAAAGTATGTCATTTCGGAAAATGTATTATTTTGTTTTTGAAGTTAGGAAAGAAAACTTTCTTCTTCTTTTAAACTTTGGTAAGATTTCTGTTGGTTTCTGTGAGCAACAAAATTTTTCTTATTTTTTCTTTTGGCTTATTTTTGTGCACCTATCTTTGGGGTTGCATTCGAATGTCCCCAAGGGGGTGATTTACCCCTTTTATGGGGTAATCAGGGCTTTCAATGCAGACCAAAGTGATATGAATTGGCGCGACCACTTGGCGATATCTCGCCAAGCTTTTGGTCACCAAGTGTTTGACGCCAATTTGGCGACATATCGCCAAGTTGGCAATAAATTTAGCGAAAAAAAATTTTTTTTGGGTTCAATTTGGCGCTATTGGCGATATTTTGCGAAAAATCTACTGAATGATGTTAAAATCGGCGATATTTAGGAGATTAATCATTGTAAAACATTTTTTTGCATTGTTTCGTGGCAAACTAGGGATGCAAATGTTTGAATTGTTATCTTACTCACTTCAAGCACTATTTTAGCACTTAAGGCATCTACTAAGAAATTTACACGTAAAAGGAAGTAGTGTAGGGTCCATACCAAATTTTTATATCATACTTTGAAGGAATTATAGTTGAATTATAACTAAAATAGAGTATTTTTTTCTGCTATATCATTTTTTTACAAATGAACTTTTAATTTTATACCACGGGCAAAGCCGTGCGGGTACCGCTAGTATTATCTAAAAAGAACTTTAATTTATTTAAATCAGCAAAGAAGAAATAGTTTGTGTTTATTCGGTGCCTTTAATGAATTGAAAGTTTCTTCCACCACTGTCCCAGTTCGAAAGCCAGCTTAATAACAAACACACCACGTTTCTTCTTTCGCTGAATGTATTTATCTCATTGTTGAAAATGTCTCTATTTCAAAAGTTAATGTTAAAGGATGATATTAAGGCGTAAAAATGTAGAGCCGAAATTACCAGTCACGATCCTTTCGAAACGAGTTCCTCTGGGAAATTAGCCCGGTTACTTCGCCTTTTCAAACTATCAATTCCAACCAGTTACTTCTTGCTCCATTGCGTTCGCAAATTTATTTCCCTTTTTGCTAACCGACTCTCACGTTGTGCTCCAGGTACTTTCTTTTCATTTTCTTAATGCAGAAAAATGGCGAGCTATCGTTCGATCTGCCGTTAAACGTATCTAAGCGAGTTGAGTTGTATGTAAACTCATCCTACCAGCATGTGTTCTTCTGGTGCGATCCAGCTTCGGTTGCAGTGAATGCAGTGTTATTCTTTGCTTGGATTTTATGATGTGATAATATTTGCTGAGCAGTTTTATCTCATCTTTTATTACTGCAGTCTTGACTTTTATTTTCTATTTTTCATCTGATTTGTTTTGGGATAATTAGGAGATGAAGTAAGTGTTTTTTAATATTTTTGTTGTTATTAGTCTTCTCATTTTGACAACTTCTGGATCATCTTTATTTCTAATAGTTGCTTTACTTACGCTTATAGTGTAATCAAACTCAAATTATATGAGTTCACTACCAATTTACCCAAGTGTATGATAGGCCATACTTTTCTTTTCAACAAAATGACCTTACAAATACATGTAATATCTGCATTAAAATTTAGTTATCTTTAAATCATGGATGCTACTCAATACTACCTGACGGCTAATGTGCTGTTTTGGATGCATGTTTACATTAATTTAGTAAATTTTTCTTTAAAAAAATAATTTGCCCCTCAAAGTCTATGTTACAATTGATGCAGTGAGATTCAAAGAAGAGTAAGCAGTTAGTAGTGTTTATTTATTAATTTTTTTTTATCGGGACGTGAGAGTAAATAAGATTAATTTAACCATCGTTGTAGTCATAATCGCGTTTTTTCATTTATTGATTTATATCTTTTATTCAAAAATCGAGTAAATCACGTGTAACTTAATTATGTAAAATCACTATACGTTAACATTTATTTTACATAGTAGCATCCACATTTTTGTTCTTTATTCATTAAAACGTCGGCATATTCGATATTGAAATAAAAAATAACATAAATGTTTCCTGTCAGCGAGCAAAGAAAAAAAAAACTAGCTGTCGTGACCGTCACGAAACTTTCTTCTATATCTGTCTTATGAATTCCGGTTACAAAATAAAATACGTACTCGCCCAAATAATTGGAGACAGCTCCAATTTCCCAATTATCGTAATAACCCTGCAAATGCAGAATCAATGAGCGAAATTGGAAATCATTGCAAAAGCCTTGTTTAGATTAATTGCAAACATTTTATTTCTCAGTAAAAAGAAATTGGCAACAGTTAAAAATTTCAAATCATTGAAAGTTTTCAGATGTTTTTATAATTAAATAGCGTGAAAGCGATTTTTTAATGAATTAATTTTTTGATTGTTGACTAAGCGCAAAAATCACCCCACCCTCCCCCTGGGGCGATTGGCGCCAAAATTTAATCGATGCTTGCTTCCATATTGGGTTAGTGTTATTCCAAATTTTATTCAAATCGCAGCAATATTTCCCGAGATACAGTAGGTGCAATGACAAAATAAGCACTTTTGATTGCTCCACCCCCCTTTGAGATATTGACACAAAAATTGAATCAGCACCTGTTCGCAATAGGGTCTACCTATGGACCAATTTTCGTTTGATTCCGCCAGTTACTTCCTGAGATACAGCAGTCACCCCCGCGCAGGACACGTGCGATTGCTCCACCCCCCTTCAAGATATAGACAAACAAATTGAATCAGCACCTGTACTCAGTAGGGTCTACCTATGGACCAATTTTCGTTTGGTTCCGCCGGTTACTTCCTGAGATATAGCAATCACCCCCGCTCAGAACACGTGAGATTGCTCCACCCCCCTTGGAGGAATTCGCTAAAAAAAGTCAGGTGTACCAGTTCTCATGGTGGTACATGTGTGCAAAAATTTTTGTTCGATTTCATTCAGTAGTTTTTGCTCTAGCGCGGCCACAAAAACTGGTCACACACATACAGACTCACACAGACACACACACAGACACACAGACAGACAGACATTTTCCAAAAATGGTCGAAATGGACTCAGCGCACCTCAAAACGTGCAAATCCGTCAAAATTCGACATTCGAAAATTTTCACGAAACCAATACTTTCTTCTATATATTAGATATAGAAGAAAGTAAAAAGCCAACTGAAATTTATTCCACTTTTTGCTTCTCAATGTGTTTAAGAAATTTCAATGAAAGTCGTCCAAAAATGATATTTTTGAAGGGGGGGGGGTGGCTCGCGAAATTGTGACAGTGTGTGAACAAAGGGGAGGGGGAGGCAGTAACAAGAGGTGTGACAATTGCACACAGTTGAAACAAAAACATTTTTCGTAACGATTTGTTTCTGTAATAAAGCGTGACATGGGACACAAGTAGAGGGGATGGGGGGTAAGTTGAAGGGTGACAGTTTGTGGCAAATAGGAGAGGGGCCCAAATATGTAGAAAAAAAGGGTGACATCATTTATGGACAGTCCCATAAAGGATTTTTTCTGACTCATTGGTTTGCTTGACACACACGTTTGTTTAACAGTGGCTGAGTAATGAGCCGTAAATCACACAATCATTAGATTTTTAGTTTTCTTTGCGGATAATCAGTTTTCGTTAATTAGTCCTTAATCCTCAGACTTAACCTTAATTAGTCCTTAATCCTTAGATAGACTTAATTCTTCATTAGTTCTAAATCTTTATCAGTCTATTTCAACCTGGAAGTGTGTAGATATTGTATGTTTAGACCAGTGGTCGGATGTAGCGCGCTACAAGTAGCGAATACTGTAGTAGCTACATTTTTCAGTAGTTTGCAGTGTAGCGCACTACTTAAAAAAAAAAGTAGAGTAGTGCGTAGCGCGCTACAAAAAATAGTTTGTAGCGATTTCTGGAAACAACTTTTAAATTAAAAAAATAACTAAATAGGTGAAAAAAAAAAAGAGAACGAAAGAAAAAAAGAGGTTTAATTGACTCTGACTAGTGCAAATCTTGCACGAGTACAGCAACGGACGCAATGAGAAATAAGAACCACAAAAATATGAGCTGATCCTAAAAAACATTTTGACGAAATACATTCTATCTGACGTCATTGGTTTATTTGACATCATAATTTTTATATTCCTTCAAATAATTTTCATGTTCCTAAATATTCCCTGGCAAGAAATTAAAAAAAATTGAAGGTTGAATTCTTTCAATCTTTCAACTTTTGAATCCTTTCTTGTGGCGAATATTCGTAAAAATTGTAAAAAAAATCTAAAAAGGACAAATTTTAGCAAAAAAAAAAGGGAACAAAAAGGAAAAGTAATAAATAAATTCAAAGACAATTCCTAGTTCTATTCCATATTCAAATGAGTTAATTTATTAATGTAAACCACTTTTCGAATTTTTTCGGTCAATCCTCAAACGGTGTATGCTTTTTATTTATTTATTTTTTAAAAAGTAGCGAAGTAGCGACTACAATTCAAAAGTAGTTTGTAGTCGCTACATTTAAAAAAAGTAGTTGTAGTTGTAGTTAACTACATTTATAACAAAGTAGTTGTAGTTCGCTAAAAAAGAAATGTAATTTTCCCAACCACTGGTTTAGACCGTCATTTCAAGCACTCTTTTTTTTACCGAGGTTTTTAATCTGTATTTTACTACCTTAAGTTTTTTATAGCTTATAGAATTCCCGTTTGTAACAAATTTTGAGAGCCGAAAATGAAACTCGGAACTGTTGGCGTAAACTTCTATCGAATGCTTTGTCAAGTCAAATTTTTATCGCATACGAATATGTTCACGATAATAGTTTGATTGCGAACCGTAAATTATTATTTATTTATAATTTCTTTTGTTCCAAATACCGCCTGAAACAGAGGAAAATCATAATTTAAAGCTGATAAAAATGTTTCAATCATTGAGAGATTAAGAAAAATGAAATCGGAGCTTCCCTTCACGAGAAAACCCAATATTTACTTTCTCACACATTTCAGCCACCAGTGGTATATGACAGTTAGGGCCCTGCTCCACATTGACGTAAAGCAGAAACGTAAAATGGATTACATAGTGGGGTCATTCCATGTCAAATCAACACAATTTTGGAAGAGTTTCAGAATTGATGTCTCAGATTTTCATGATTTTTGGTATGCAGCATTATATCATAGACATATGAAAAAATACCAAATTTCAGTTACATAGCACAATTATTTTTTAAGTTATAAATTTTTTAAATTTTAAATTTCTTTGAAAAAACACGATACTTAACCACATTAAAATGCCTATAGGCTCGCAACCAGTGGTGATATTAACCTGGGACTGGTCTCATTTTAAAGCTGTTGAATAGGGCTTTATTATGATATGCTACAACATAGGGGTTAAATTTTTAAAAAAATTTAAATTTTAAAATTAAATTTTAAATTTTAAATTTTTCAAAAAGTGGCAATTTTAAAAATTCCAAAAAATTACCAAAAATTGTTTGTGATGTCTTGATACATATTGCAAAATTCTATGATGGGATCTCAATGGGATCAGGAGATACAGGGCTTCAGAGATACACATGTTTTGTCAATAATATACCATATTAGTAAAATTTTATTGTTTTTGAACTAATTTTCCTATGCAATGTGCAGGATCCTATTATATTAATAAAACGCAGTGATTACTTCATTTTACCATGTTTGCAAACCTCTCATTTGCCTACATGTAGAGGGAAACCCCCTTTTACTCAGATAAAAAGGGAATTTCCCTTGGGGGAAACCCCTTTAACTAGGTGAAAGCTGATTGGAATACAAGTAAGGGAAATTCCCTTTAACTGTAAGAAAAGGGAGATTTCCCTCCGTGGGGGGATTCCCCTTTTCACAAGTATAAGCTGATTGGTCAAGCAGACAAGATCACTCATTTACAGCTAGTTTAGCATCACAGTTGCTTGTAGGAAGTTCATTTGATGTTTCATGTGATGTTGTATCAAGAAGATAACTTATTTCTTGGCCCCTGCACGTTTCCTTGCTGATTTCTCCCTATTTATCACTTTCATGATGGATACCACTAACAAGATAGTAAAAATGGATTGCTTTAACCCTTTTAATAAGCCAAATCACTCCCATGCAAGAAAAAGACTGAGACGTGTTACTTCATGGATGTGTGACTTGATTCCAGGAACATCCGAGTTATCCGTGGTCTGTGATAGTTGTAGGAAGCAGCTGACAAAGTTGAAAAATGAAAAAGATGGGGAAACTTCCCCTGGAACTAGCAAGGTACCTGAAGAAAGTCAGTCTGATACTGAAATTGAAGAATCACCTATAGATATACCATTTTCAAATGAATCTGAAGCTCTGAGTTCCCTTAACAGCTCTCTTTTAGAGATGGGAGAGTCGCCCGTAGACAAAAAGAGGATGCAATCAAAAATTTACTCTACTGAAAAGGCCAACCGAATCAATGTGGCTGTCAAGAGAAAACTGCTAGTGAATGCATCGAGCGATGAAGAGAATGATGATTCACAAGACGAGTTCTTTACACATGTGAAAAAACTGTACAACAGCTTCACTAGTAGGAAGAAGAAGCTTCAACTGCTGACTCTTATGCCTAACAGCTGGAGTGTGAGGAAAGTAATGCGGGAATTTTCAGCCCCTAACTAATTAGTTCGACAAGCCAAGACATTGTTGAAAGAAAAGGGCGCCTTGTCTGGTCCTGATATGAAACCAGGAAAAAGTTTATCAAAGCATACCGTTGATATTGTGAAAGGATTTTATACAAGTGACGAAATAAGCCGAGCAATGCCGGGGATTAAGGACTTTATATCAGTGAAAGACCACAGCACAGGTATTAAAGAACATGTTGCAAAAAGGTTGATGCTTAATAATTTAAAAGAAGCCTATGAAGTTTTCAAAGAAAAATTCCCAGCTGTAAAAGTAGGATTTTCTAAATTTGCAGAGCTGAAACCCAAAAATTGTGTGCTAGCAGGCCAGAGTGGAACACACTCAGTCTGTGTGTGCACTACTCATCAGAATGTGAAGCTTATGTTTGAAAATGGAAGAATGAGCTCAATGACAGATGGAAAAATAAAAACATACAAGGACTGCCTGCAAATGATGGTTTGCAGCCCCCCACCATCAACTGACTGCTTCTTTTCAACTTGTGTGTCATGTCCGGGTACCAGAGGGATTAGAGAACTTTTGGAAAAAGCATATGAAGACAATGCAATTGAGACTATCACATACAGACAGTGGATCTCTGTGGATCGATGTAACTTAGAAATTATCCAAAAACCGGTTAGTGAATTTATTGATGTATTTTGTAATAAACTTCCTATCTTACTTCGTCATCACTTTATAGCAAAAGAACAAAGTGCATTTTTGAGACACACAAAGGAAAATCTTCTGGAATGTGAAGTAGCTGTTATTTGTGACTTTTCTGAGAATTATTCTATTATTATACAAGACGAGGCACAATCATATCATTGGTCGAATACTCAGGCAACCATTCACCCTTTTGTGGTATATTTTAAAGAGAAGGAAGTTGAGCATTTAAATTTCGTAATAATATCAGACTGCCTCAACCACAACACTACAGCTGTCTACCTGTTCCAGAAAAAATTGATGGAATACTTGAAGTGCAAATTTCAAAGACCTGTCAAAAAATTCTTTTATTTCTCTGATGGCTCTGCAGCCCAATACAAAAATAAAAAAAATTTTATTAACTTGTGTAATTACAAGCAAGATTTTGGAGCTGAGGCTGAATGGCACTTTTCAGCTACAGCACATGGCAAAGGTCCATGCGATGGGCTCGGGGCCACAGTAAAAAGACTAGCCGCCAGAGCAAGCCTACAAAGACCGTATCAGGATCAAATCATGAATGCAAGGCAATTATTTGAATGGTCACATAAGAACATAGCTAACATCGACTTTGTATTTGTGACCATTGAAGAATACATTAAAACTGAAGAACAACTGGCTAACCGGTACGATACAGCTCTAACTATATCAGGAACCCAAAAATTTCATGCCTTTATACCTCTCAGATGTGGAACCAAAGTAAATGCAAAGTTATTTTCTTCTGCAGATGTTTCAAGCATATTTCCTGTTTTGAAGGACGTTCAGCAGACATCATTTTCAGACATTAGTGGGTATATAACATCTATCTATAATGAGACTTGGTGGTTGAGTTATGTTCTGGATAAAGATGAAGACAGCAGTCAAGTGCAAGTTACATTCCTCCATCCTTCAGGTCCGTCATCCTCATTTATATATCCCACACCACCTGACACACTGTGGATCCCATTTTCAGATGTAATGTGCAAAGTGAACCCCACCACTCAGACTGGCCGAACATACAGTTTACCAGACAGTGAACTAAACAAATGTGTGGGTATCTTCCAACAATTGAAGTCTTCATAAATTAATTTGTTAATAATTAACTCATAAAATAAGGCTGAGAATGGTAAGTGTCTATGTGATATTCCTCTATTTAAAAAATTAAAAGTAATAGCCACTGCTTGTTTTATTGATATGTGTTGTTTGTTTCATTCAATAAACTGTACAAAATTTAATCTGTTGATACTAATTCTGGTATTTTTCACAAAACGTGTATTTCTGAAGCCCTGTATCTCCTGATCCCATTGAGATCCCATCATAGAATTTTGCAATATGTATTAAGACATCACAAACAATTTTTGGTAATTTTTTGGAATTTTTAAAATTGCCACTTTTTGAAAAATTTAAAATTTAAAATTTAATTTTAAAATTTAAATTTTTTTAAAAATTTAACCCCTATGTTGTAGCATATCATAATAAAGCCCTATTCAACAGCTTTAAAATGAGACCAGTCCCAGGTTAATATCACCACTGGTTGCGAGCCTATAGGCATTTTAATGTGTTAAAGTATGGTGTTTTTTCAAAGAAATTTAAAATTTAAAAAATTTATAACTTCAAAAATAATTGGGCTATGTAACTGAAATTTGGTATTTTTTCATATGTCTATGATATAATGCTGCATACCAAAAATCATGAAAATCTGAGACATCAAGTCTGAATCAGTGTGTTGATTTCACATGGAATGACCCAGTGTTCCTATGGAAAGTACCCGGATTTTCGGTTTCTGCCTTCGGTTTCGGTCGCGTTTTACGCTGATGTGGAGCAGGGCCCTTAATGTTTGATTCATTTTGTTTCATTTGTTTTCCCAAATCGTTCTTTTTATTTCCAATTAGTGCGATTAAGGAGATAGTGTTTACAAAGTTTATTTTAAATCCATTCTGAGAGCATATTTTAATATTCTACTACTGCCATTCATTATTCCTATCACTCATTCAAATTGTGAGGCTATTTATGTTGATTTTTAATTTATCATTCCTGTAATCGGATTTTGTAACGGGAAAAATTCTGCCTCTTTCAATAGCTGTTGCCAAACAGGTACCTTTCTAACTGCAAAACTTTCCTTTCAGTATTATCTATAAGTTGACCAAGCATCGCTACATCCTGAATTACGTTGTCTTTGTCTCGCATCAAGGACACTTTACGACAAACATGTATATTTTCTTCAATTGAATACGTTACCTTGCGTTGAGGTTGTGATTTTAAAACAGGATGTGTTACGTGAGGAAAAAATATTTTTTATTGTCCTGTTTGTTTACTATTTTGTTTTTCCCGTTTTAGCGATTTAGTGAAAGGGATTAAGATATCAAAAGTAAAAGGATTTTTCTGTGACTGTTTGAGACAGAATTTTACCTTTAGGTAAAACGTCCAAAGGACTGTCCATAAATGAAGGGCTTGGGAGATGAAGGTGTTATGCGACGAAATAGAAATTGCGAGTAATTAAAGTTCAAAGTTTTATTGTTGTAGCGTTTTTGTTTTTTGGTTTTGTCGTTAGTGTGCGTATGAAATCGGTCTAGGACATCTACTTTTTGATGCACCAAGTTTTATTTGCTTACCTGTATCTATTTCTTACCATTGTTCAGAGTGTTTATTTTTTTAAATGCAACATAGCCCCTTCATCCTCCAAACCCTCCAAATGTCACACCTTTTTTAAAAATACATCTCCCCCCGCCTTTTTGTCACAGCAATTCATTCTACTCCTCCTCCTCTTGTGTATGTCGCACACAAATTTATTAAGCATACTGGCAAAAGAAATATTTTTATTTCAACCAAAATGTATGTGTACTTATCGGGACGCCGTCAACCGTCCCCCGAAATGTTTCTTTACTGTAAAAATTATGCAAATTGGAGTCAAACCACCCTTTCTTTTGTTGAGTTCACCCAAATATGTTTTCCAATTACAGCACTTTCAATAAGTATTAGTTTCGTCTTCAATTATAATTAGTCATGAGTCGCCTTGGCGCAATGTCAAAATTAATGCATCTATTTTAAAGCACAAACCTTTCATCAAAAAAAATTTTTTTTTTTTTGAAAATTAACCTACACCCCAGTTATTTTCTTTTAAATCTGTTTTTTAGGGTGACAAGAAATAACTTCGACGAAGTTTAAAACCAAATAGCTGTAACCCACCACTAAAGTTATAAAGTTATTGTCATAGGGAATTGATCCTAGAAAGCTGTTAAAGTTCTTTGGAAACAAAAGATGAACCTTCCAACAGATTTCAGCACCTGCACAGAGAACTAAAAGCACTCAAAGTTGGTGCAAGACATTTTCCGGGCTTCGTTGGAGCTCAAGAATGGACACCGTATTCCCCAGATTTGAACCCAATGACTTATTTTGTTTTATCCACTTTGGAGACAGGGATGTGTGCTAAACTTCATTAAAATTTCGCATCCTTAAAAGTATCCTTATGCAAGGACTAGGATAAACTATCAGCAAGTGAGTTGCGGCCTATAGCCGAAATTTTTGAGACATGTTTAGAGCTCTGCATTAAGGCGAAATGTACCCGATTTGAAAAGTCGTAAATATATTAGACGAGTAATGTATTCACACTTATTTTGAAGTTTGATCGTTACATTTTCAGTAGCGCCAAAGTTATAATGTATTGTGTGTGTCCAAGTTATAATGTATTGTGTGTGTCCAAGTTATAATGTATTGTGTGTGTCCAAGTTATAATGTATTGTGTGTGTCCAAGTTATTTCTTGTCACCTCGTATAAATGATGGAAGTATTTAAGACAGAGATTCTCAACTGAACTGTTCCCATTCGCAGCACCCTCTGAAGAATTAGACTAGGATGTCGCGAGGAATTTCTATCTGTTATGTATATTGATACGATTCACTTGGGTAACCTTTGCCATACGCAGTCAAGTGTCTGAACGAAAAGTGACCAAAAATGCTTTCTTTTAAAACGATGAATTAGAAAAACCATCGTAAATTAGCACAAATTATTGAGAAAATAACAGCAATATAGCTATTTCAAGCCTAGATTGGAGTTCCTTTCAGTGAAAAAAGTGTTCGTGACACAACAAGAAAATAGTTCCTTGCGATTTTTTTAGTACAGTTAGTGCTTGATTTGCGTTGATTTTTCACTTCACATTGCTCACATAATCTGTTTACTTTTAAGCGCGAATGGAGGAAAGAAATGGTCTGTCAAGTTTTAAGGAACACTCTTCGTGCAATGAAACTGTAAAGCATTTCCCATAAGGATGTCCGTTATTATTATAAAATTTCTGGAAAACGGTTTTACTTCAGTGACAGAAAAGAATTCTCTGGTTTTCGTGTTTTAAAGCTATCTATCACGTGTTAAAAAAAGATCCGCCATTCAAAATATCCATTGTTTGGTTTTATCTTCTGAGAGAACAAAGTATGTTGCTTTGATAGCACCTGAAACTTATCTCTTTGTTGATTATTGTAGTACAGATAACTCTAAAGGAGGAGGGGCAGTGTGTTTATATTTAACATTAAAAAAAAAAAAAAAAAAATACAGAAGTACGTCTATTTCTTGATTACAGTGCAAAAATGGATTCTGAACAAATAAACGTATGTTTAACTAGCAAAAATACCCGGCGTTGCCTGGGCCAGTGAAAATATTGAGAACCAATTTATAATCGATTTTTTTTCCTAAACTAAAAGAACTCAAAACGTACCGCTTTGACGATTTAAAATGTCGCTAAATTTGCGGTAATTGTTTTGGGATACCTAGGATACTTTTGCTCCCCTCCCTACTTTATGAAAATATGCTTAAGTATTATTAAGTCAGTAATTTTTGTCAAAGAAAAATTGTCATTTAATGTTGAGAAAATATTGCTGACCATAAATGACGCTAAAAGTTTTTGTCCTAAGTGATTTCGAAATTTGTAGGGAGCATTTGACAATTATTTGTGCGAAAAACACAAATTATTGGTAATTTTAGTTTTGGGGTTTGATTAATTTCGTATGCGGATTACTTTACGCTTTGACATAAGTTTTAAAAGTTTTTTTAATGACAACGTACGGGATCGGCCAAAAAAAAAAAAAGCCTGAACTTTTCTTCAACTGTGGGAGTATTATCTCGATGATTAAGATTTTGGCGCAGTCTACAAATATCAGACAACAATCGTTTTATTTTAGTTATATCATGTAAGAAGTAAAGTATTATTACATAGTCTTTGGCGCCAAAACTGGCGTCAGTTGAAAAAATTACCAATATATAGTTATTATAATATTCTTGCAACAAATTCGGCAAGATACCTGTTCGATTGGATTCTAAGTGACCGATTGTAAGTACCCGCCCAGTCAGCGCAAAATTTTTTTTAAAAATACCGTAAAGTTGTATTTAAAGTTCCATTAAATTGGAAAATAATGAACCCAATCCATTTATTAGTTGCCAATCTCTTCAAGCAATTACATTACCGATACTCTAAAACATATACTGTCGGCCCCGCTCAAACGAATACTGTCGGTTCCAAGAAATATTATTTGATTAAGCGGAGAATTCGATTAAACGGAATCTTTAGTATTGCGACTATGGCATGGGAAATATCCAGTTCCAGGATATTTTATTCGTTTATTCGTTACCCGATTAAGCAGGACCGACAAATTTACGAAACTTGTGAAAATAATTGATACAGTGAACAATTTACTAATAAAGGAATACAATTTATTCTAAAGAAATAATATTTTCACGCAGCAATGCACATTAAGAAACACATTGCTTAAGGATAAATATTCTACTTGTACAACTAAGACTATACAAAATGTTTTAAATACAAATCATGGTAAAAGCCTGGATATTCCCCATGAAGCTGGAAAAAAAACCTTCATGATTTGACTTGAGAAAAGCCTTGAACATTAAATACGGAAAGAAGAAATGATGCCCGCAATTATAGCTTTCGACAGGGAGTTGAGATGATACACTAAATACTGAATTAGTTTGGTCAATGCCTTTTGATTTATGAGAAATAATGTACCTTAAATTGGAATGAAAAAGGCGCTACCGATCGAACTTTTTTGAATATCGTTTTAAATTATAGCCTATGTGTTATTCTGATGTATAAGCTACATTGTGGTAAAAGTTTCATCAAAATCCATTCAGTAGTTTTTGCGTGAAAGAGGAACAAACATACATCCATCCATCCATACATCCATCCATACATCCATCCATCCATCCATACAAACTTTCGCATATATAATAGTAGTAAGATTCATACAGTTATTATAGCTGACGTTTTAGTAACGATGTTCATTTTGAAAAATTTAATGAATCTACATGAAATAGAATTGCTTCTCGTCCCCTTGCAATATATCTTGATATGATTATAATAGTACCTTGGTTTATGTGATGTTCAGTTATATATTGTTTACCAATTATGTTTACCGTTTATATTGTTTTTACCAATTTAATTCAAGATAATTCTAAGATGAATACCGCGTGAACAACGCAGAATTATTAATTTTAAAGTAAAGGTTTGTGCACTGTGGAAAAATTATATTAAAATACAGTAAACGTTGAGAAAAAACTGCCAAAACAGTTAAAAATTCTTTTATTATTCTGAAGTTTATTTTGTGAAATTCATAAATTGCGTTGCGAGTAGGCGTCGTAGCTGAAAATGTTACGCCAGCTATATTACAACTAACTGAACCGCCATCTGCGTAAAATTAACATCTGACTCTGTGGACCGCAGAGGAATATGCTTATGCCAAATTTTAGAATTAGTTTCGGATTCAAGCAGACACATTGCATTGTAGCATTATGTCCAATGGTAGTACCATTCTGGAACTGATGCTTAAATTCAATTATTAATTTTCTTAAATTAGTTATGGTGAAATCATGCGCTGCAACTAGCTGGGAAAACCATTATGCTCAAAACATCGTGTTATGTCTCCTTCTCCAGTAAAACATTTTTCATGATTAATTGATGTTTATTGGAAAAACCACATTTCACACCTGCAGGCAAAATTTACATTTAAAGTTTTATGTCCTATATATAAGCTTCAAAAATGCCGACAGGGTTGCGTAATGTTAAGGCATTGGTCTTTTGAGCTCAATTTTGCTGACTGATCCTTTGTTACATATCCATTGAGTATCTATTTGACTTGGGTGCCTTCATCTAAATTAAGTTTCAACTGTAGTTCACACCTTAAGAGCCATCTGGTAGGAAACTGGGCATCAAAATTGTCATATGGTAATAGTGCTCTCCGGAAGTGATGCCACGTAAAAGAATGTTTACCAGTTTCTGGAAAAAGGTGAAGAAAAAATACGCTACCACATTCGAAACAACAATATTCTTTGTAATGTTGTAATTAGTACATTCAAGCGAGCTTATGTGTATTTAAAACAAAAATATTATGAAGATAAAAGCTTGGGATTTATTGAAGTCGAAATTTTTTCTCTGTCTGTTATTTGGTTCAAAATATTGTGTGACACAGCAGCTAGTTACATGCTCAGTGCTCTACGTAAAGCGATTTCGAACGAAACTAACGGAAGCTATTGTCGACTACTGTTCCAGGGACATTAAATCAATCTTTTCCCCCGATTCGAACACGTCTAAAATAACTCCCGTTGGACTAAAATCTCTCCCGTCATTCTATTTTCTATTTCATTTCGATTTCGTCATACTTCTGTTATTCCTTTCCCCCTACGATTTATAGAATTAACTGACGCAAAAATGGGCTTGTGGGAAGTATTCGTGTTGCCTATTTATTTTTCTGTTTCGGAATCGCTTGGGGAGAACCACACCACCATTGAGAGAGGAGTTCGAAAAAAAAAAAAAAAAACGTGTGCACATCATTTATAAATTTCAATTGGAATGTGACATGTGACTTAACGCATCGGTGCGTCTGACGCTCTTCATGAGAGACGTGACCGCGGTTCGGTTGTGGAAGTTTCGATTTCCTTCCGGTTGCAGTTAAACATGTCAGGTCTGGAACATCGGTATCATCAGTGGAACAATTACTTTTCTTTTATTATTATTAAACGCTGGGTCTTTATTGGAAAGTTCACATAAGAATTATTTTCGTTAAGTTATGCAATAATAAGTATTTCAATGCAGGTCAGATTTTCTGGGTTGTTTTATGGAAACGCAGCGTTTGGTGTAGATCTGGTTTAATAAGGAAGTGAAAAGGACGTGTGCATGGCTGACGTTTTGAATTACTTTGATACATTTGCCATCATAAAGTTTTCAGTATTTATTTGTTATGTAAATTTAAAAAATAAATTACTCATATGCGACTATTATGGGATTTGGATATCGGACAAATTTTCAAATTTTTTTGTCCCAAATAGATCGAAAAATTGGTTCGAAGTTAGTATCTGGTGCGTGATGGCATATAAACTGTCTATAATGGCGCATTTTAAAACTTTCTTAACTTAGAAGTAAATTTTGCAAACTATATAACTAAACCCTGTTTATTTAGACTATGAAAAACTATACATTAATCATAAGTATTGAGTACGTAGTATTTGAGTATACATCCAGTAAAAGTAGTTTGATTTAAAACCTTGGTTTATATGACATTTTTTTATTTTATATTTTTTTAACTGCTACCATTGTCGTTGGTGAGTGCCAGTTGAAATGTTATTTCAGGTTGTAGATAGAAAACTCGTTGTTGCGTAGTGTTGCGCAGCAAACTGCATAGTAAACTGAATCAAAGTAAATAAATAAATAAAATATATTAAGTAATCAAAAATAACACAATCAAATTATTAACTTAGCCCTATGCCACAATCACACTATTGTTTGTACTGGGTTTTGTTAGCTCTGATATGTCCATGGATCTGGGCTTGAATCATGGCAAATGATAGGATGGTATTTGATCAATGTTCCGTCTCTTTTAATTGTATCCTAGTGCTTAGTCCCATTTAAAATTTCCAGGGCCACCTGTGATACATAAGGACACTTCCTGTTAGGCAAAATAAGCCGTAAAAGTGTACAAAGGGTCTTTCGACAGGATTGGAAAGCTCTGTAACGAGCCTCATGTGTAGATCGTGTTACTTCAGCGAAAAGACTCTTTAACCTTTTTCTGTAACACCTGTGAAGCACTCCTGTGGCACTGCATAAATCATTCCACCTTCCACGCAATGTTTCAAAAAGAAGTTAATGAGCTGACGAGAAACGTTCGTCATAAGAAACCTCTTGATTGAGGTTATGAACGTTTGAAAGATGAAGAGGAGGTGTCGCAAGGCCACTGAAAGCTTCAAATTCGCAGGTATTAAAAGGCCTGATAAGTTGCGGAATTTATACCTTTAATGACCTTCAATCTTCTAATACGCCTACGAAATAACCTTGAATTTCTGGATAATGCTTTATTCTTCCTGGAATTTAAGTATTCATTGCTCTGTTTGATTAGCTTTGAGGAATTAATGTGTTTTGTTTACGAAATTGTTAAATTAAATATGGGAATAAAAAACAGTTGATATTTTTAATCATCCGTCATGGGACATTCATAGCGGAGTTATTAACCTGTTGTCGAGGAGGATTGATACTTGCTTACAACTGAAAGCTTTTAGTAATCTGGTTTAGAAAAAATGATTTTTATTCATGTGGCTGGGAGTTCTTGATAATCTATCCCGAAGAACGTTTGATTTCTATGTTTTGCTGGAAGTTTTGATGTGTGAAAGATATATTTGTGTAATGAGAGTTTCAACTTGCTTTTCGGACACAGGTATCTAGCTCTAATAAAAGGTAACCTCATGAACATACAGTGTAGTATTTCAGACGTTTTCCGCTCGGAGTTTCCTTGCATGAAAATTTTCGTTAAAAGAAAGAAAAAGAAAAAAAAGAAACTTTTCATGTATAAATAAGTTTTTTTTTTAATTCTGTAAGCTACTGCCAATTCAAAACTTCTAATTTGTTTCGTGATCTTCTGAAAACAGAGGTTTGCCCAGCCTTCCTTTAAGAAGTCGGAATTGACTTACATCAAAGCAGAGAAGGTCAACAATTGACCTTCAAATTTTATAAATGATAATTCTGACCCCATCTACCTCCTCTTGAAGAAGGTTGAAATTGACCTCCGCATACAAAGGGAAATTAACCCATTCCCGGTTCGAACACAAATGAATGGGATAAAAAAGGTCGCAAAAAATAAATGTTGTTTGATATATGTACTTCTAAATGAAACCACTTCACGCTGAGTCATCGCTTTTTTGTTAATCATTATGATTTCCTCTGCATTGTTGTTCCATGTCCTGCACCACCCTTTGCTGCACGCATGAGGAGTTTATGGCTTCCGAAAGTTAGTTGCATTGACTGCGTCTCGATTACAAGTGGGTTTAGAGAAGAAACAGCTTCTTTCCAAAGAGTAATATGAGCTGCATTTGGCTTGTGTTTGGTAAATAAAAAACGAAATAATGATAGCATTATTCCGATTAGTAAGAAGCGATGAATCTGAGTACGTTGAACTTCCAATTATTTGTATGCTGATTATTCGGTTTGAGGAATATCTCATTTCAAAATTTTCCAAGGGAGGGGGGCACAGTATATAATTGACGTAAGTTACCCCCAAAATACAGCAAAAAAAAAAAAAAAAATCTCCACTTATTTTTAACTATTCTTATTCTGCGAGCCGGCGAGAGAAGCTCCCCCCCCCCCCCAAAATGACTGGCCTGTTTCATGCATTTTGAAAATCTCTTTCTAAAATTTTTCGAAACTCATTCAACTCTTTTCTGTGCATGCAATCGAACTGTCTTATAACGAGCCCCAGTTTAACGATACTTGAATTTAGCGAGGAAATCAGATTTAGTATAGATACAATGTTAAGTCTACGGAAGTATAACAAGCTTTAAACGAGTAAACTCCCCTTAAACCAGGCAACATTTTTCTGTTTGATAAAATTTTGATTGACTTCCAGTTTAACTTTTCTTTAAAAAAAAATTTTTCGAACATTCTGAAATCAATTGGAACTTGGCGATGAGTCAAAAATCTTGAGAAAAAGTGATGTTCGCTATTTTTCTTTAATATTTGGAGTAAAAAAGTATTTACAAACTATATACTATATTTTGATGCCAATCTATTCTCTTTCGAGGATTCTCTAGCTCAAAATTAAACTAAGGCTGATGAAGAAGAAACTAATAAAAAACAACATTGATAATGACAAATGTAAACAAACTTCAGCACATATGTAACTCCAAAATGTTGAGCTCTGACCTTGAGAATGTTTTTCTCTTTCGGTTGTAGTAGGAAAGGGTTTATTGCCGTGGGTTTGAGTTGAAATACTTTTGCAAAGCCACTAGTAAGTCACCGAACTCAATTCAATGCCAATTATTACCCTTTCCTAAAACCCAAAAAAATTGGAAACGTGCTTATGTCAGAGGTCAACTTGCCAGAGTCACACTGTACTTGATGGCTTTTGATGTACAGAAAAACTTCAAGCTTTTCTCGAAGCCAGAGGTGTAAATCACTTTTTCAGGCCATTCCACCAAAACAGTTGCACAAAAAGCAATAAGTCAGTTTTATATAAAAATAAGGCATAAATGATTAAGTCCATTTTTAATTTATTTAAACAATTGAACTCCATAATTTTACAATGAGCTCAAGTGAAATGCTTTAGAATAAATTGACTTTTAATGAATTATGCATGTATAAACTCGAAAACCAAAACAGTTCTCAGACAAGAATGTTAGCAGCACCCTACTCAGTGCAAAAGGCGGACACATTTAGCTTAAGAAAAATTCAACAAGTGAATCACTTCTTCAGTTCTAAATGGGTATCTATCTATTAAACGCCCCAAATGCGTCCTCAACCTGGATAAAAGAATGTCTTGAAATAACCATTCACTTGTTTGTCTATTATCTATTTATTCGCATATATAATTTTGCTTTTATGAATCTAAGTACTGTTTCATATCTGTTTCTTTCTCACTCTATCAATATATTTCCTTCTGTCTACCAGTCTTGTGTGTCTTCATTTGCAATTGTATATCTAATTTGTGTGTGTCTTCGCATTTATACATTTAACTTTCGCTCTATCAAGCAACTAATCTGTATTCTATATGTCTTTTAACGCCTCTACAAGTGCATATCCCACATAGAAAATACGCGTTACACGTTTAGTCAAGCGTAGTTTCACGCTTTGTATCCCAAACAACAATTTAGCTTCGTGAAAGAGGAGAGGAAAAAAAATCAATTTGAATTTTAAAATACTACATTTTAGTGTATTTTTAACTCTTAGATTGTCAAGCATTATGAAGGTAAAAAACAGAAATGATACACATCTTTTATTTTCCTCCAACTTTCCATCTCATCCTTAGAAAGTTATGTTTTTATTGAATGGATCATTGTTATGGCCTTCTCTGTTTACTTCTCCAAAATGAATTTCACTCCTCTAAAAATATTAAGGAGTATTTCAACACCTTGAACAAAACCATAATTATATCATGCACAGTGGGACCTCTGTAACTCGACACTCCAAAGGAACACGAAAAATTTTCGAGCTAAGCCGATGTCAATTTACCGATGTTCCATAATTGAAGGGCTTGGGAGATGAAGGGGTTATGTGACAAAACAGAAATTGCGAGTCATTAAAGTTCAAAGTTTTGTTATTGCAGTTTTTTCAGCTTTTTTATTTTCTGGTTTTGTCGTAGTGTGCGTATGAAATGGGTCTAATGACATCTACTTTTTGATGTACCAATTTTCATCTGCTTACCTGTATCCATTGCCTACCATTGTAGAGAATGTTCGTTTTTTTAAATGTAACATAGCCCCTTCATCCTCTAAACCTTTCAATTTCAACTCCTAAAGTGTCTTCTGCATGGCTTATTTACTTATGCTTACCACTCACGTAATAAAAATTAATTCCTGTAAATAGTTTTTTCCTTTTTTTCTGGTTTTTTTTAAAAAATAATTAACAAAATAAATCGAATAATTTTGAGCACAGGAATCAATCCATATTTTAAAAAAGACATAGACATCCTTGTTGATCAGGTGTATTACAGAGAAAATCCCTCCTCACGCTTACTTAAAAAACAAGTGTCATGTTGCCTTTTTTTTTTCTTGGGGACTGTTCTGGGTACGCGTCTCCAACTCCTTCCTAACCCTGCGACTTGCATTAATAGCATAGAAGGGTTGGTCGCTGATCGCTCGTGGTACAAGGGGGTAATTCTCTAAGAGATATTTTTTCAAAAAGAGTGACTCAAACCACCAAATTTTCAGAAATGATCGACGTGAAAGAACAACGGTAGAAAAAGTGGACTAAAGTAGCAAGTGAATGCCAAGCTTTAAACGGTCTTGTAAATGTGTGTCAAGTTAGATAGGTTCAGCCATTGAAATTAACATTGGACCACCATTAGAAACTTAAATGTCGACTTCCCGTGGTGATCGAGTTATCCGTGTGTCGAATTACCGGAGTTGCACTGTAGTTACCTGTGTGTTTACCTTTCTTTATCCACTCGCACAGATGTGACAGTTTTTACGCATGTATTTGCACCTTTATTCCCAGAATTTTAAACTTCAGCTTTTAGCTGTGATAGAGTTGAAAACAAGGAACCATTATTCATCATAATACGGAGAAAAAAAAAATTACACTTGAAAAAAGTTATTTTTCATGTTGCGGGGGTGTTCACTGCACGGTCACGCCCGCAACACGTACAAATCATTATTTTTTAAATACTTGAGGACTTTTTACAAAGATGATATTTCATTCCCTGTTTCACTATAGTTCCTTACATTCGAATACAGTGGAACCTCGGCGACTCGACACACCAAAGGACCACGAAAACATGTCGAGTTAAGAGGGTGTCAACTTATTGAGGTTCCTTAATTTTCAACTATTATAGTGTTTTCTGTATTGCTTATTTACTAGTGCTTACCAATAACCTTTTAAAATCAATTCCAGTAAATGATTTTTTTTTGGAAAAGTGCATGATAAAATAGTATTTAAATACGCCAGGAGGAAAAATCCATATTTTTCGAAAAGAGATAAGAGATTCCAGAAAAAAAATGATTGACTGCCTGCAAAACAAGAAACCGCAGTGTAGTAAAACTCTCCGAAAAGGTTAATGTTAAAGAATCTTTTAAGCAAAAAGTAAACTAGAATAGCAAAGTGGATGTCGACATTTAGAGGTCCCTGCAAATGTGTTTTAAGTTAGGGAGATTTCCTCCCATTGAAATCAGCATTGGGCCAAACATCGGGGGGAAAACTGTCAACTTACCGAGATAGTCGAGTTTGCCACATGTCGAGTTATCGAAGTTTCACTGTAGATCCCAATTAACCCCTTACAGCCCAGTGATCTATTTATAGATCACCTCTTTTCATACTCCTCACTGAAAACAATACCTTTTTATCATTTCTTATTCTTATTGGCTGGTTTCCTATTGAACCAATACCTTTTTATCATTTCTTATTCTTTTTGGCTAGGTTCCTATTGAACCAATTTCCAATAGGAAACCAGCCAATAAGAATAAGAAATGATAATAAGGTATAGTTTTCAGTGAATAGTCTGAAAAGAAAGTATCTATAAATAGATCACTGGACGGTAACGGCTTAAAAGTCAGTTTTAAATTCCAGGAATAATGTGCAAATATACGCGAAAAATTTCACATATGTGCAAATGGATTGAGCAGGCTATTAGCTAAAAAACGAACACACAATTCATTGTGTCGAAAAAAGACTACTTGTGAAAAATCCGGATTTGAAACGAAGTCACGTGCGCGCAGTGTCCTCCGAAACATGATATGCATATTTTTTACGGTACCCTGCTGCAGAAGAAGAAAATTCCCAAATAAAAGTCCCGTTTTGTCCGGAAGTGCACCCAATATCACGAGAGTCGCCGGAGAATCAGAGTGTGACTCGGAGTCACACCTGTGTGCTATCTGGATCGAACGTTAACCTAACCCTGCACCGTTCTTGCGTAGAGTATCCGCCATGGAGGAGGTTTCGCTATCGAATGGCGGGCGAAATCGATTTGAAGGGCGCCCTTTTAGCTTTCACTTTGCCGGGGGAGGTGAAAGTTGGAGTATTTGTTTGAGAGAGTCAATTTTTTATGAGTAATTTGCTTGCGATGTTCTGGAAAGGAGCCAATGAAAGATCAAATGCTGAAATCTACAGCAGGCATGTCATTTTGAATTTTTCCATGGGAAGGAGGACGGACGGAGGGGGGGGGGGAGTGCAAAGTCTGCATGAAAACTTAATGCAAATTTTAAGGAAAAAAACACGTCACTCCAACTTAGATGAATTCACATAACGTTTTCAAAGTCGGGGTAGGCAATTAACCCACAAGCGGACCACTCCATCCTGTGAGACTTCTCCGATCATCAGACAGGGTGGCCGGCCATGCTCCTGTTGATTATAATTTTTATACACCGCTACGCACTAGCTGATTCAAACAGGTTTTTTACGACTATTATGGTAAAAAAGAGCACTGAATGTAGATTTGAAATCATTATGAAAGAAAATTTTCGTGCACTCACAGTTAATACTGTGAAAGAGAAACTAATTAAAACCAAAGTTGAAGACACGTATTGCAATCCCGCAACTGCATCTCGTAACGCGTGGCCTCCGTCGAGTTTGTGTGGAAAGTTCTTTGGAAAGAAGGAAAAAAAGAATCCATCAAATAGCTATGAGAGAATTCGCCAAAGCAAAACTTTTTCATCGAATGCAGTTTAATGGTTTTATTGCTAATTAAAACAGCATTCAAAATGGGAAATAGTTAATGTATTTGATCAATTGGAAACGTATTATATTCTTATTAATTGACTTGAACTAAATAAATTAAGTCACACACAAAATGCACTTCATTTCAACATTGATCATAAAATGTTTATTAAATCGATGTATGTGTTCTTGCAGCTATATGTGGCTAGTTTCCAGAAAGCGAAACAGAAACATTGTTGCTATTTTACTTAAAGCAAAATTTCAATGGGGGAGTTTCCTTTAGTCAAAAGTACTACTTTTTGTTACTGAAATTGATAGAATGATATAAAAAAATAACATGGGTCCGGAAAATACTTTAATTTTCCCAACAGTTTATTTTTTATTTTTTCAAAATACCTTAGCTTGAAAACGGGGCGTGGTTTTTGTGACATCAGTGGTGTACCTAACAGCTCGAAAACTAACACCATTTTGCTTGACTTGAGTTGTCCAATCGCAGGAATCGGTGACGTCACGATCTTCGTCATCTCACTACAACCAATTAGATTTCGCGCTTACGTACACGACTCACGTCATGCACAGATGGTTTTTTTTTTTTTTTTTCGGAATAGCATCTGCGCACCGGTTAAAATAACTCATAAAAAATATATAACTGTGTCAAAAAAAAAAAAGGTAAATTCTTATGTTTTGAAGCATGCTCTTTCAGAAAAAAATACTTTTGAAATTTCGGAAACTCCCCCATTCAAAGCACGCAATCTGTTGACAGTGTTTCAAAAATTGCAATCCTCCAAAAATCATTTAAGATATAATACATGAGATATAGAAATTTAAAACATTTAAATAGGAAAGATATACATACAAAACTCGGTATACAAAAGCACTAGTTCACAAAATGGAATTGTTTTAATTTTTTTAATGAAATAACTCAGTTAGATTGAGGAATTTTTAGAATCGACCATTATTTCTTCAGCTTTTTAGTTTCTTTTCTATGCTTTCGAAAAAACCAAGATATGGCTTCGTATATAAAAGTATTTTTATTCAGAAATACATGTAAGTCAATCCTGGCTTCAAAAAATTCCACAAAACTTAATATTTTCTTAACTTAATAATGAACGTTTTCCCAGTGTGTTACTACAAGAGTTTTTTCAATTACATTGTTAAAATTCAAATAGAAAATATTAATATTATTACCTTTTAATTAACAGTTTTGTAATATGAAAAAAAGAGTATTGTTCAGGTTTAACAATTATAAGCTTCACAATCATTAATAAATATGCCTTTATAAATGGAATACTAGTGAGCAAATGTTTCTGGTTCGTTCATTTTTTAGTTTTAAATTACTTATTTATTTATTAATTTTGTTTAATGGAAAATAAAACACTTGACAAATAAAACGTTTTGGTTTGTACAGGAAAAAAAACATGATGACAAAATTAAACTGTTATAGCAAGCACGTGTTTTCTAGTTCTCATGATTTTCTTCTTTTGTGGACAAAAAAAAAAAAAAAAGAGCTTGAAACGATGAACAACAGTGAAAGACGGAAGCGCCAATTTTTTTCTGAACAGTAAAAAAAGTTGCTTGTAACCTCAAAATCAGGTTACGCGAATTTTTGTGAATAAAACAATTAGTGAACATTACATAAAGAAAAAGGAAGTTTTGCTTGTTTTTAACCGCTATACTTTCCCATTTTACTCCGCTCTCAGGATAAAAACGAAAAAAAAAAAAACGAAACTTCATAACATTTAATGTCGAAAAATTGAAATAAATTATTTTAATCATAATGACTCATTTGCGTGTGAAAAGTTGGATGTTTTCCCCCTTTTTGTTTCTTCAGAAAAATGAAGGGGGGAAAATGAACACCACTTTTCTGCCCATTTTTCTCCATTTCACTTTTTCAGAAAACCGAATTAGTCTGAGCTGAGAGAAATTAAATTTAATGGGAGCAGAGAAAAGGGAAGAAATATTACTTATTGGGCTGCCCAAAACAATGCAATTTATTAGCGTTTAGTGTTGCGTTTATCTCATTTGTGTTATCATTAAGTGCTTTTATTAATTTCTAACTACAACTTTGCGTAAAAAACGCATTTTTAAAAGTTAAAATGAGATTTCATATGGCTGGAAACTTAATATTCGTTCATGCGTCAAATGTATGAAATAATTCTTTGTGCCGCGTAAAACGGTGATAAAAATGTTCCAATCTGATAAACTTAGAAAGTTAGAAAAAGTTCTTCTTACGTAAAAAATAAAAACTAAACTATTCACGTGGTAGGGAAATTAAAAACATGCAAGAAAGTTTTCCCCCCTAAAATATGAATTTTGTTTAAAATTGGAATAAAAATAAACAAAATCGATCTTTTCTTGTGCGGGTGATTTTCTCAACACGTTAACTTTTGCCAATGCCAAGTAGGAAAAATTCAACTTGTAATTAATTAATTATTGTTAATATTTGTTTAAAGACAACTCATTTAAGATCACAAATCAGTGCTCAGCAACGAAAAAAACTTAAAAATAAAATTTTAATGAGAGTTTTAAGTTTAAGTTTAATGTAAAAAGTGTAATTACCATCTCCCGGCTTAAACACTTCCCTAACTCAAGAAATATTTTTAAAACTTTATTCATTTGATAAATAATGACATAGAAAGCAAAATACACCATTTAGAATATTGCTTCATATATTTTTTTTTACATTATTTACAAACAAAACAGATTAAATCTAATTTTTTAAAGAAATAGTAGTATTTTTCGTTGGAATTTTAAACTTTTACAATACCAACTTTTTTTTACTGCAAAGGGTTACAAGTTTCTTTATTTTTTCATTTGTCTGTTTTACATTTATTTTTATTTAGTCTATAAAATATTAACTGTAGGCGGACTCGAAGCATAATGAGTACAAGAAAGATCGGTTTCGCAAGAAAGGCAAGTTAGCATGCGTAAACCTAACACTGATTTGTTAAGAAAAGAAGAAAATAAATACCTTTGTGCGATAGATGTAAAGTTTAAATCCAACGTTAAAAATGTACAGTATACCTGTATATTTGTGCATTTTTAACGTTGGATTTAAACTTTACTGATTTGTTATTTTCATTCCAAACCATCTGATGAAGCTTCATGATATTTGGAACTGACTTCAGATTTTTTGGTAGCAGGGTTTCAACTCGCTTTATATCAGTCTCTGTGACGGTGAAGAGCCTTACTTTTAATGCTTAACGCAATTTAACATAAAAGTAAACATAATTACAAAATAGAACGAATAATTATTATTATATAAGTATTTTAAGTCATAAGTTAGCTAAAATAATAATGAATTTGTTCTAAATTATTCTAAGAATAAAAAAAAAAACAGAATTATATAACTAACAAGGAGAAATTTAATTCAGATTTTAAAAATTTACTTTTGAAAAATATATTCCTTTAATGTTGATCTGTTTCGTAGATAAAAACTATTTTGGAGTTCAAAATATTCTAAACTACTTTTTTCATCTCCATTATATCATTTGAACTTTACCTAAAGAGTATAATAATTTAACAACTAACAGTTTGAAAAAATAAATAAACAAAATCCAAATATAAAAAATAAAATTTCGAATTTATACTTGAATTGTTAACCATAACTAAACAATAATGTAAATGTTACAGACTGTTCTTAGAATAGAAGAGACAAACAAAATTGTGTAGAAAACTTACCATGAAAAATTTCGTGGAAATAAAATACAATTAACGTTTGGATTTATTTTTAAATGCTTAATTTTGTTCTACTCAGTGAGAGAAAAACACTTTGAAACACAAAATATTCTAAACTACTTTTAAAATATTGATTAGAATAGTTAAATTTATAAAATTTTATTCTTATTAAGTTTTAAAATTTAGATGTAACTAATTAAACAACTAACAACTTCCATACAACTAAATATCATTCTTTCTAAATTATAATGAATTTTAAAGATTGAACAATGTGCCTAACTTATTGCCATTTGAATTTGCTAAAAGTATTAAAAAATAACACAACAATATAAATAACGTGCATTAAAATTTTTGAAATCCATTAAAATGTCACTCTCCCGAAACCACTTCGTAAGTGGGGACGGAAATGACAGGGACGGAAATGACAAAACAGTGGGTTTTCGAAAACAGTGTGAAAAGTGTTTCATATCTTTAATTTAACTGTTGATACCTTAAAAGTGTTCGCAAGAACAAATTCGGCAGTGGAATTTTTTTTAATTTTATTTAAATTTTCTGGAAGATAACCAGGGGGACGGAAATGACATTGAATAAAGTCACGCATAGAATTTTTAAGATAAAACAAGCCTCACACACCCTAAAAGTTGTGTAAACTTTGTTTAAAGCGTATTTTTCTGCTGAGAAGAATGTTCTTAAACATTTTGAGCTATTTTATTATGAACTAGCACCATTTATAGGATTTTATTGAAGGTTTTTCTACTTGGGAGAATTTTTTTTCAAAACCTGGGGACACGTATAAGTTGAGCTCTCTATCAAAATATGTAAATATGATAAGGAATGCTTATATGGAACATTGAAGTACACACTTGTACTGTATCATAATGCATATGTATTAATTTTTAAAAATGTTTCTTCATATAGTATTTTTTTTTTAAGTTGACAAATGTGTGTGGGGACAGGGGACGGAAATGACATTTTGCATATATATTATTTTTTTAAATATATAATTTAAGTGCAAAATAGTGCCAATGCACGTTGTCATTACTCTTTATGAGCATCTTGAATAGAACATAGCATTAGATAATGAAAATAGGTGTTTAATTGGAAGATATGGATGAAGGACACAAAAGTTAACGAATTGAGAAAATAACCCGTGCACATTTACGAGAGAGCGAATAAATTTGAGTGCGTTTCGTACCTTTCCCTTTAACCCTCGTAGGTTCCTCCGATTTCGGTTGCACTCAATACCCTTGGGGTCATAAACGATCACAATGTTTCCTTTAATTAATTCATTATGATTATTGAATGTTACATGCATTTTTTAAGTTCACACACTTTTTAATGATAAAAAAAAGATACACTTAAAGTAAAATTTATTTGATGCTTTATATAAAAATAATTTTTGAGCAAAGCTTCAATAACTGTAGCTTTATTTACAGCTGTTACAGACCTGAAACAAATAATTTTTGCACGTAATTTTTGAAATTTTTTCTTGTACTACGGAATGTATTACTCGAATTGTGCGATTCTTCCTCGCAAAAGTAAACCGAAATGCAACATCCCAGTAAAACATGATAAGCAGAAGCAATGCTCCGTTTTAATATTTGATTCCCTCGTTTTTCCTCGAACATCACGTCTCAAATGCAGCAGGATCGGATGATACCATCAATATCTCCTGTTTCAATTTCCTAGAGTACCTGTCGGTTAAATCTTTTCTCAACTTCGAAAGCCATTTATTTTAAACTCGTGTTATTGATATTCAGGCATGTTTTATTTAAAAAGAAAGGTTACGTGCTCTTTAAATCGTTTCTTTGTATCAACTGAGGTGGAAACTGTAAATATGTAATGTATTAAACGCAGAGATATTTTAACGCTTTTAAGAGTATTTCGCGCGTTGAAATTCGAAAATACTTTTCAAACATTTACTTAAGCACATTTTCACGTACTGTAGTTCAATTAAATATTTAACAACTATACCGCATCTAGAATATTTTAGTTTCATTTCAGAATTATTTGCCTTTATTTCTTTTTGGTTATACTACATTTGAGCACCATGTGTATGTCACGTCATTCTAAACGCAGTTTGCAATAGCATGAATGAGAAAAATGTACAAAGAAAAAAAAATTATTTCATAATTTACGATGTGAAATATGTTTGTTCGTTTTTTTTTTGGTAAAAATCGTGCATGAGTAATAAAATTGAATTTTGTTACCATGCTTTTAATTTGATTAAAAAAATTTTTTTTTATATATTTTCAGAATTCCTAGTGTAGTATTATGCAGTTGTTTTTATAGTATAATACAGCTAATTTTATGGTAATAAACTGTAGAACTGTGAAATAGCTAGTTTTACAGTTTATTACTGTGCATTTTACTGTTTAAACTGAAACCTCTGCTTTCGGTATTATTCTGTAAAAACAACAGTTTTATTTTTTTTTCTGTGCATAAATATCTTGTGAAAGGTTTAAAATTATTAGGTATTAGAACGAGTACGAGTAGACCAGCTACTGCTTCATTTTCTGACGTTAAAAATTTTGGCACTGAAAATTCCCATATAACATTTATAACAGTGTATAAGTATTAAAATAACCAAAAGCATTTTCGCAACCAGTGGTCGGAAGTAACGCGCTACAAGTAGCGAAACTACTGTAGTAGCTACATTATTTAGTAGTTTGTAGTGTAGCGCACTACTTTTTAAAAAAAGTAGAGTAGTGAGTAGCGCGATACAAAAAAATAGTAGTTTGTAGCGATTTCTGGAAACTACTTTTAAATTTAAAAAAAATAAATAAATGAATGAAAAAAAAGAGAACGAAGGGAACAAAACAAGGTTTAATTGACTCTGACTGGTGCAAATCTTGTACGAGTATAGCAGTGAACGCAATGAGAAATAAGAAACATAAAAATATGAGCTGATCCTTTAGGTACATCATTTGGCGAAATACATTCTATCTGTTTGATGTCATTATTTTATTTGGCATCATAATTTTTATATTCCTTCAAATAATTTTCCTGTTCCTAAATATTCCCTGGCAAGAAAAAAAAATGAAGGTTGAATTCATATAATTTTTCACCTTTTGAATCCTTTATTATTTATTGCGGTGAATATTCTTAAAAATTGTAAAAAAATCTAAAAAGCACAAATTTTAGCAAAAAAAAAAGGAACAAAAAAAGAAAAGTAACAAATAAATTCAAAGACAATTTCTAGTTCTATTCTATATTCAAATGAGTTAATTTATTTAAACCACTTTTTGAATGTTTTCGGTCGAACCTCCAAGCGGTGTATGCTTTTTATTTATTTTTTAAAAAGTAGCGAAGTAGCGACTACAATTCAAAAGTAGTTTGTAGTCGCTACATTAAAAAAAAAGTAGTTGTAGTTAACTACATTTGTAACAAAGTAGTTGTAGTTGTAGTTCGCTACAAAATAAATGTAGTTTTTCCAACCACTGCAACTAACTCTTTCGAGAAATTATCTGTTCTGTTTCATCCGACACGTAACCTACGGGAATTTCAACGCCTGTGTTGTTGGCAGTTATCCGATGCTGCATCGAAAATTCAGCATCTTCCTCTAAATCCCGGTCTCTCTAATCAATAGCTTTCGGTTGCCATGACAACGAGATGGCGCCAAGCTGGAGCCTGCTGCATTGGGATGCTGAATGGGGGAGCTTAGGGCCTTGTTTATGAATGGGACAAATGGCGTCTCGGGAATACGCCACGAACTATTTCGATTAGTTTGCGCATTTTAATGGTTAGTTGATGGAGAATTTGTAATAAATCTTTAAATATGGAAGTTTTATGTCTGCGGTGTCATTGCTTGAAATATAATCGTTGGTTTTATTTGATTAACAATTCTTTTCGATGTGTTTTTAATCTTCATATCGTGCTCTATGCTCTTGAGCCTCCATATTGATGGATGTTTCTTAATCGATTATCTTTGGTTAGATCTGCTTCAGTAATTTTGTTGTTGCAGTTCCATAGAAAGGTGGATGACTCCGAATGACTTCAAAATACATAAATACGTTATTGAATTCGACGATATTTCATGTACACGGTTGCGTAATATACGAAATTTTTAAACGTGTTATTGTTTTTCTAAATCTATGTTGTATCCCATTTTGAAGAACCAGATTCAACTCAACGCTGGAAGGGGTTACGTTTACCGCCCGAACTTAACATTCAGTGTTCGAAGCAAAATAGCTTTGTTTTTTAAAGATTTAATTGATAAATGATTTTTATTTTTGAGTAAATTCTTTACAAAATAACGCTTAAGAAAAAATGGAAGTTTTCCTAAAAGTTATTTTGGGCTGGTGGTCCTTGAACTCGGCTCTAATTACTGTTTGTCTGCGTATTGCGCGCCTGGCAGTCACGATCATTATTAAAACAGGAAATATTTTCCTTGAGTACAATCTTCAAGCAATGTTTTTCTTTTTTCTTTTCTAAACCAAGACACTATATTTTAAAAATATAAAAAAAAAAATTTCTGCATTTTTTTTTTTTTTTTTTTGCTTTGAGCATAAGCATTTATCTAAAAAATAAGAACTTAATTAATGGAAGATTAAATGATAATTTTAATAACATAGCCTACTTATGACATTTTAAATGTTTTCGAATGCACATTTACTTGTTTAAATAATAACATAGACTTGAAAATATTTCTTTTTATGTTTAAGAAAATTAAGAATTATAGATATTTAATAAAGTACTAAATAAATCATACAACATTTTAAGATACATTTGAAACGATTGTATTTATAAAATTAGAATATTCATAGAAAAGATAATATTGAAATAAAAGTTTAGGTTATAGGCGTTAGTTAATTAAAAGCTACCATAGAAAAATGTACTGTATTATACAATTTTCGGAATTGAACTACAAACCTTCGCTTTGACTTTTTGTATTGATTACTCACTTTATTTTTTTCTCGTCGTTTTCATGATTGCTTATTAGAAATATCGACGGAAGGGTTGTAACCTTCTCTCTATAAATTCCTCAACGTCGTTTTTAAAAAAAATACGAAAGGAAAATCAAAAGATGTTTTTAAAAAGTTGTGCATGTTAAAATTCCTCATTTAAAATTGACTTGGACTGAAAATGAGTTTTGAATACGTGTGACTAAGTGTTAATTTTTTTTTTTCAAAATCTTACCTCCTGTTAAAGAAAAAAAAAACACTTAAGATCGCGCCAGGTCTTTTTGCAGAAAATAAATTTGGTAATTCAAAAATCTTTTTTACATAAAACTTCTCTTCAGAACAATTTTGTTTTTCCTTTGGTCAATGCATTTATAATGCCTCTTAAACGGGACGTTTTTCTATTTAAATTCATTTGGATTTGTTTTCCTAATGACTTTTTTATACTCATGATTGGCCCCTGAACTACTGAAACATGAGAGTTACATTTAGTTTTAAATCGAAGTGTTACACTTCAAAGGATACGTTATTGTGGCTTCTTTGTACAACATTATCGTTTTCAACATAAACTAACTTTTTTAATCCCACTGTCTTAAACTAATTCCGTACTCGGCGAAGATATTTTCAACGCATCTACAAGTGTATTCCACACAAGGAAAACCAGATACAGTGAACTCTCACTTATACGCCGCCTCATTTATGCGCCTTTTTCACTTAAACGACGGTTTTTAATGGTCCCAGCACACTCCATAGCAAAAGAATGATTGTATCATTCGTTTATGCGTTGCTCTAAAGATAAATATTTCACTTATGCGCCGAATTTTCCGTAAATGTAAAAAAGAAAATATTTTTTTTCCTTAAAAATAAGCATTTTTCTTCACTTTCCTCCTCAATCTTTCGCCTTAATTGCTCACGGAAGGCGTTTTTTCCGCATGAACTTGAGTTCGGAGAGGGACAATGACCTATTATGGATCGTTTTAAAGGGAGCAGTTTGTAATTAGGTGTGCTACAATTTTTGTTTTCTCTATATCATTTTAGTTACGTTACAGTAATTGCCAAACCATAGAAATATGTCCCTTGTCTATAAAAACATTCTTATTCATTTTCTCATTGGAACCTATGTTGCGTTTTAGTCCTTTAAATAGGCTTGTTCACTAGGGTGGGGCGAAAAATAAAAAGTTTTTCAGATCAACTTCTAATAATTGCCAAAAGTTGTCTTTGGTGATAGTTAGCTTTTGTGCAAAATTTGAGAAAAATCGATTAATATCTTCAGGGGGCGCTGCGATCGCAAAGTTTTACCATAGCTTTTTTATGGATTTTATGGTTAAAATATAAAAATAATGCCTTTAGCTAGTCTCTTTGCGTTTTTTTTACTCAAAAGATGTTTTCATGCATTCAAAGCATATTGAATAACTCATAAAAAATTATTTTATATGATATATTTATGTGTCAAGCATTTAAAAAGAAACAAAAACGTAAAAAAAGTGATTTTTTTGAAATATAAATATATCATATAAAATAATGTTTGTGAGTCATTTCATATGCTTTTAATGCATGAAAACATCTTTTAAGTAAAAAAAAAAAGCAAAGAGACTAGCTAAAGGCATTCTTTTTGATATTTTAACCATAAAATCCATAACAAAGCTATGGTAAAACTTTGCGATCGCAGCGCCCCCTGAAGATATTAACCGATTTTTCTCAAATTTTGCACAAAAGCTAACTATCACCAAAGACAACTTTTGGCAACTATTAGAAGTTGATCTGAAAAACTTTTTATTTTTCGCCCCACCCTATTGTTCACTTATACGTCTCTCTCACTTATGCATCCTTCGTTGGGCCGGCACATAAGTGAGAATTCACTGTATTCCTCAAAAAAGGAAAAACAGTTAGGTGTATCTCCCTACTTTGTATTTTAAAATGAAATTGAGCGCTGTAGAAAATGTGGCTATAAATGGAGTGTTTAAATATTTGAATATGATGGGGCGCATTATAACATTTACATTCAATAAATCACACTTGAGCGTTGTTGTTTTAATGCAAAATGTCAAAAATTCTTAATGTTAAAATTCAAAATCGTACACATTTCTTCTTTCCCTGCCATCTTCTATTTCATTCTTCGGAAGTTTTTTTTTAATTTAATTTTTTATTTTAATGGAATTGATTGCTATTGTGATCTTTACAACTTTTGTATAATGTTTTACTTCTCCAAAATGAATTTCGCTGCTCTAAAAAACGTTAAAGAACACTCTCACACCTTGAGGAAAAATCAATGATTGAAAAGCTAAACATTGTCTTGGTTAACTGAATAGACTTTTTATTGCATTCAAAGATGTATTTTTCGGGATGGCGGGAGCAATATTTGTCTTGAAACAAATAAAAATATATATATATATAAAAAAAAACATTTGTTTACTAACTTTTGAAAAGGTTACCAAATTGGTGTTGACTTTTAAAGCAACCAAGCATATAGTGCTGCCCAATAATTTGAGGACAAAAAGCTTCGCGCTCGATGCAAATCCTGTTGATTTGAAGTGTTTAAAGTAGTGCAGTATTGAAATATAATTGTATTATCACATGCATTTACATCACATGCTAGAAAACACGTACTTCTCATCAGTGCTTCTTGCATTTAGTAAGATGAAAATTTTCCAGCACGCACGACTTATTCTTCTAACTGTTTGGGAATGAAATAACAGTATTCTGCAGTGACAAGGGCGAAAAAGAGTTGCATTGTCTGCATAGTTTGAAATAGAGGCAGCTTCGTGACCAAAGAAAATTTCTGTAGTGTATTTTAGATGCTAGCGAAGCAAAAACTGACGTTACGACTGGAAGACAATAGCGCATATTTTGTGACAAGGGTATTATTTTTGTGCTGGTTGATTGGTTTATTTCGAGTGTTCGTTTTCCTTTCGTCCAATAAAAGAATGCAGTTCCTTTTTCCCTTTAGTGCGTTTGCACTTTTGATCAATTTTTCTATTTAATTACGGGCTTTTTTTCGGAGACAATATACCTAAAAAACCACAGGGAACAAAATACATTTTGATACTGGGAAGTTTTAAAAGAAAGCTTATAGTTTGTGATTGATGAGTATTTGTTGGGTGCAAACTAAGTTTAATTGTGAGAGTTACTTTTTTCTTGGAAATAAATGCTTTGTACATTGATGTGTAACATACAGTCGAGTCTCGATAACTTGAATATTCCTTTATCCCGAAGTTTTCATTGGGTCCCTAAGTCTTGAGAAGGCCGTGGGAACTTCCAATTCCGAAACTACCAATAACTCGAAGCTTTTAGCCGGTCCCTTGGGACTTCGAGTTATCGAGACTCGACTGTATTACATTTGTACTATTTTGTTATGTGTCAGTAAAATTTGTGCGTTAAAATTCGCAAGAAGAAGCATTTTTTTTTTCTGCAAAATGTGTTAACTTGAGAATAGTTACTGATTGGTATTTTTTATTTTTTGCAGAATAATGGGCACTTTGACACCATGGACGAGCGGCTGCATCCTGGAGGTCTTCGCCAAAAATCAAAAGTGCCTCGAGCTCGGTTTCAACAGCGCACAGAGTACTCGGAGTACCCAGCCAACGAGCACCGGAATGGTACAGTGAGGATCAGTTCGCACTGTTCGAGGGAACAGCGACGTACAACGATTTCAAACCCTGTTGTCCACAGCGAGAGTGACACTGACGACAACAAAGAGTGGCAGAAGCTTCTTGGAGAACGTGTTTGCATTAGTGGCGTTAAGCAAGGGGTTCTTCGGTACTACGGCAGAACCAACTTCGCACAAGGCTTCTGGTGCGGTGTCGAGTTAGATGAGCCTGTAGGCAAAAACAATGGCACGGTGAATGGAATTGTTTACTTCGCTTGCAAGCCTAATCATGGTATCTTTGCTCCTGTCAGTAAGGTGTCCAAACTGAACGATTTGAGTGGTGATGTTTGGAGGGAACAGCAATGTTCTGCCAGGCACCTCGACCAGCTGCAAAGCAACCAAGATTGGGAATGTAATGTAAAGTCTGTTCAAAATAATGTGTCTTTGGAGAGAAGGTTCATTAGGAATAGCAGCAGCGATCCCACTTTCATGCGACAAGATGTCAGTGCTGGCCTACCGCACACTAGCCGAAGCTTTTCCTATGACAAAAGAAACATAACGGAACAAAGAAACCGCAACACCAAGGATGTGTATAATTTTGATATTGCTGAAATGGAATACAAATCTGTAAGAACTAGGAGTTCGAGTCCCCCGAATATACCAATGAGTTCTTCCTCCTCATATGTCTTCAGCAAGTATGGATATGGTGCAAAAAATCAACTCTTCAATCCAAACGTAGCTTGCTTAAGCGCAAAAGATGAATTTAGAGACACTTTTATGTGCGCTAACTCAGTTCCTGACGTGCCAAAGAAAAACAATTTAAAAATGGGCTTAAAAACTTCCAAGTTTACTTCGGAAGAATATGAATTACTGAACAGAATGTCAACGAACTCGGAACAAGGTTCACCCATGTCATCCGATACAAAGAAACAAAACGATCAGCCCTTCTTCGATTACAAAATCTCCGAAGCCATCTTAAACTCATTCCAAGTGAGGGCTGATCCAGAAGACGAGATGGACAACGACGATCAGCTCTCGATTGAGTGTGACGAAAGTCTTGGCATTCTCACTCCGAGTCAAATGAAAGATTGCACTTTATGTCCCGATTTGCCAACGTCGTGCAGCGATATCAGGGGAATGGACTTTCCTAGCTCGGAATCATTTGATGATATCAATGATCTACCCGAAGATGAGCAGGTGCATGATGTGTCTGTCCATTTCTTACCTGAATCGACTGCAGCTTCTCGATCCCTAGAAGTTATCAAGCAAAATAACCAAGGATCTTATCAACCTAAATCAGAAGACTACAAAAACGACGTCATGGTTAGTAGTACGGATCAATTTCTTTTCAGTATATCTCAGAAAGATTTCCCAGAACTTTCAGTCGATAAAAGGTACCTTTCGAAAACTAATTATGGTGAGGATTCTTATAAATTGAGTTCTTCCGAACGAGATTACCCCCGAAAAATTAATAACTTGTCTGCGGCTGGTGCTACTTTTAATAATATAGAAACTGCAGAAAGACGTGTGTCAGATGCATTTAATGTTACATTTAATCCTTTATCAAAGATTTGTGATGAAGACAAGATTTCAAAAACCAATTTAGTTTCCCAAACAGCTGTACCATCAACGGATATTTCCTTTTCACAATTTTCCGCTTTATCAACGGAACAAAACAAAAGCTCTGCAGAGGTTTCAGGTTACAATATATGTGATAACAAAAAGATTAAAATGTTATCTCTCCAAAATTTCGCTGATGAGGGCATTGGTAGAAAAAATTTTGATACTGATAGTAGCCGTGACTCTTTATTGCAAACAGATGTAGAACACAATAACGTTTTGAAAGAAAAGCTAACCGTTTCGTGGGAAGACTGTATTTCGCATAGCGAGTATCCTTTCACTTCCATTGAAAGGCCAGAATCTGTTTATACAGTTGCTAGCAGCGATACAGGCTTTCAAGAAGATGGCGAGATGGAAGCAGAAGCCGGGATGGCAACATCCATTGAGTCTACCGAAAGTAACAAGAGATTTTCAACAATAAGCAGAGATAGCTGTATAGTAACTGAAGATGTAGATGCATATAAAATTGCAGAAAGCAATAGTACTTCAGGCTATTCCACAGGATTAAGTGATTCATGCTGTAATGATAGGGCCGAGGACGATTTGTCTGGGAAACCCCTTACAGACGAGGAGATACAAGATTCAGTAGGTCACTGTGATTCGGAAGATGCTTTCTCTTATCAAGAGACAAGTAGCATAAGCCGAGATGGGGATGTGCTGAATGCAGGAATGTCAGATACCACAGGGGAAACAACAGTTCTCTTTCAAGACAGCACTAGTGATGCTTTGTGTGAAACTATGGTGGAAGATGCGACTCTAACCGAAATCCACGATTTGCTTTTGTCACCAGAGGAAAATCAATCCAGTGCTCACGAAGACAAAGAAAATATGGCTGAACCGGAGAAGCCTAAGCCTCAAAGTCCTGAATCGCCTTCAAGTAAAGCCAGTGATAGAACACCATCAAGTAATTCATCGAAGCCCACGCCTAACTCCACACCAGAAAAGAAACTAAATGCTAATAATCGAGCTAAAGTTGACTGTCGGAGGCAGCCAAGAGTTCAAGCTAATGTCAACAGGGCGAAAGCTTCCAGAATAGGCGACGAAGAAGCTGACAAGAAGAAACAGCTGATGAAATCTCCAAAGAAGAATGTCATGTCCAAGATAAAAGCAATGATTGAGGCGACCTCTTGTAAAACAAACAATAAAATCAACAAAATCGATGAGCCACCTCAGAAAAAAGTCGTTTCGGCCCCGAAGAGAAGTCGTTGGGAAGCAGTGACTTCTAAAATTGCTGCTAGTCTGGCTGAGGAAAAGACGAAACCGAAAGCGAAAAGGGAAATCAAAAGCAGAGTGGATACAAATTTGGCACTAGCACGGCAGCAAGCTTCAGTCTGTAAATCTCCAAAGTTGGACAGTCGCGGGGAAGGGAGCATGTCGCCAATCTCAGTTTCATCTAGGAGGCCGTTATCCGAAAAGAACAGGTAAGAATTTTGTATCTGTATCATGTTCCCAATTATGATGAAAAAAAATCCGAGGCAATCGGAAGCAGTTCTTTAAAAATGTATTAAAACTCGTTATTCAGATTCAGACGACATCTTGTCTCATTTTGAGATACGCAATTAATTAAATTGCTCAGAAATTAAAGTCGTTTTTCATCAAGGTTACGTGATTTAATACATGAATATAACTAATTTGGCAGTACTCAAATGAAATAGGTCATGATTTATTTTTTGATTGCAAATGTGATGAGAAGAGAAATAATAAGTCTAAGAAATAAAATACCATTATAATACAGCCATTCTGGGCTACGTTGATCAACTTTCCAATTTTAACCTGCTTGTTTATATTTTAATAGTGTATTGTAGTAAAAAAACTCCGAAAGTTTTGTAAAGTTATCTGAGAGTAAAAATGCTAATTGCAAAACCATTTATAATGAATTATTAAACTGCTTAAAAGTGTTTTTTTGGCAAAAGCCAGTTTTATTCTGTGTTTATGATTAATTTTTTCTTTGGTAATGACTACTTTACATTTTCTTAAGATTTCCGCTTTTGCTGATATTACCTTCTTACATTGAGCTTTTGTGAATGAGCAGTAGATCTGATTATTTACAGAAAAATCAGTATTTGTGTCAAAGACAGAACTATACATTTTGATTGAGGTTTTAGATTTAGACACAGTTCTTACATGTTTGTATTTACAAATAACCATTAGCAAGAAAAGCTAAGTTTACATGCCTCAATTAGCGTACTATAGAATCTAACTTTACAAAACCATTATACCATCTAAGTTTCTAGTGAATTGTATACCACCGAAACAACACAATTTTGTTGGTTAAGAGCTTTGGTTAATTAACGATTTCTAGAATACAGATGTCAATTTTTGGTTGAGTGTATGCATCAGCTTCAAGCTCAATTATTTTGTCCACTTTTTTGTAAAAGGTCTTGGGCGGCTGAAGAATTTGGAAAAAAAATAAGGGAAGTGGACAAATTGGACAAAAGGAAAATCTTCTGATTTTCCATACGTTTAATGCATACAATTATTTCGATGACGTATGGAATTATCATATAATTGGATTACATTATTTTCTAAAAAAAAAAAACTCCTTTATTCATTTAGTACATAATGATTATTTTGATTATTCTAATAAATCTGAAAAAAAAAGTGATTAACTCAACAACAATTTTTATCTGTAAAAGTAATGAAATTTAATAAACTGAACTATCAATTGAGTATAATTTGTAAGGCTCGACCGATGGCATTTTTTGGCCGATGGGCCAATGCCGATTGTTGGCCGATTGTTCAAAGTTGGCCGATGGCCGATTATTTCACTCTTCCATCGGCCGATGGCCGATGGTTAAAAAAATCAAATGATTAGAGAAATAAATGTTTATGGGAGTTTTAATGGGTCACATATTCATTTCATTCTACTTCTTCCTCAGTCATTCAAATTTTGGCCTAAATTTCTATTTTACTACCACTCGACAAAATCTGTATGAGAGAAAGAGAGAGAGAGACGTAGTAAGTTGAGAACTCATTCATGCCATTTACCGGGTGTAGTTATACAGATACTTTCTTAGCTGCAATCCGATGTTCCAAATGTGCTTTTTACTTTTTCTTTTTCTGACTAATCAATTTTAATTTCAATGCAGACTAATATCCTAAATTGGCGACAACTAAGCGATATAATTGCAATTTTTTTCTATAAAAAACAAAGTAAGATACAACAAAGATGGAGAAAAAAATAAGATGCTGAATTCGGTATAGGATGGGCGGTGTTTGACAAAATTCTTATTTAAATTGTCGATATATGTAACATGAATCTCTGTAAAGCAATTCCGTATGTTCCACGTACGTACATATACGCAAACATTTGAGATAAAAATTTGAAACGGACACTGCGTTCAATAATAAGTAACTGCTTCATTGTTTAAAATAACCATAAAACCAAGACTTCAGCAATAATATGTAGATTAGATACACCAAACTTGGTAAAAGAACTTTACATTATGTTGTTCAATCATTACAAAAAAAAAACATTGATTCAGTCAACAAATTACACTACGCTTTACGAGTGGAAAAGTTCTTTAAGACATTTTTAAAAAATTAAGTTAAACAAAAAAAGGCAACAGATAAGTCACAAAACTAAGTCATAGCTTGAATTTCGTTATACTTATTTAAAATGTATGAACAGAAATGTTTGCATGTTCGTTAAAAGTTGCGACAGTTACATAACTTATTTTATTGAAAAATAAATAACCATGAAAAAAAAAAGAGCTTCTTAAAGCGCAGCTACAATTTAAAAAAAAAAAGGAAATTTATACGTAGTTGGAAATTTATACGTTATATACAGGATGAATTTGACCTAATCTGCCATACGTAAGGGGGTTATAGAACAGCCTAGGCGGAACACAGAACCACCCAAAATGGGTCAAGAAAATATATTCTGAGAAAAAGACCGATTTTTGAAGTTTCTGTAGGATATACATACAAAATGAAGACATATTCGGAAAGAATAGACTAAATCCTACAAAATGACACCTATTTCCTGAAGATTGTTAAACTTTACAGCGAGCTACAAGCTTTTAAACATCGGAAACACTGAGAATTAAAATGACACCCAAGTTTTCAATCGATATTTTCAAAAACAACCATATGAGCTACAACCGGTCAAATCTACTAAAAACTGGCCGATTTTACTAGCTTTCAGATGGTACAACAGAAAATCGTATTGGGCTTTAAGTTCAGCAGAAAATCAGGTTTTAGTTTGAAACAGTATGAAAATCTGCATTCATCGGAATAGGGAAACCAACAGAGATTTGAACTTTTCTGCTCTAAATTTTCTGTTTCACGTAGGTATGGTGTTTCCTTTGTTCAAAAAAGGAAAGTTAAGTAACAATAAGTAAAAACAAAAGAAGAATTATTACTGTCAAGTGCTTTTCACAAAGGAAAATGCAAAATTAAAATAGCTGCACTAACATCAATGAGTATATTTACATGTAAGCAATCTTGAAAAAAAATTATCGGAGCTGCTGAAATTAGCAACCCCCACACTTATTAGATGCCCTTGGCTTTTTACGAGCGTGAACTACCGTCGCTCTCAGTGAAATTTCATTTCTCTGTTTTACTATTGCTCCATCAAGCCGAACGCGCATGCTGAACGAACTTTTAATTGTGAAGTAAAAAATAGAGAAATAGAATTCCCTCTTAAGAAAACTTGAAAAAAAAAAAAAAAAAAGAAAACATCGGCCAGGCATCGGCATTTAGATATTTTTGGGGCCGATGCCGATGGCCGATAGAAAAAATTTCAACCATCGGCGCTCGAGCCTTAATAATTTGCGTTATTATATTGCTATTAATTTTAAAAGCAAGGGTTATTTTTATCACGGTAAAAATATTTTTAAAAAAATTATGATAAAAATAACATTAAATTGAAAACAAATACAAGGTCATTAGATACTAACGAACGATAACACCTGATTTAGAGCATAAATTTAATGAATATGGTCTTGCATTAGTTAAAAAAAAAAAGCACAGATGAGATAAACTAAGAAAGCTCCTTCTCTGAATCCTGAAGTGCAATTCCGTCAACAAGTTAAAAAAAAAATCTTTCTACTGAATTAAGTCGGCAACTTTTAAAATTCATATTAGCGTGTGCCAAAAGTTTTTTCAGGCAACGCTTTTTGCTTGCCGCCTCAAGGTTATTTTTTTCTTAATGAAGCTAGTTTCCACATAATACATTTTGTAAAATAGTATGCAATTTTATTATTGCCTTTAATGAACAGTTTGGTTTTAAAGTTATAATTTATAATTGAATTTTTAAACATTTTTTTAAAAATGATACATATTTAGGAGCATATATATCACCACAATAAGTTTTGGTGTAAATCCAATTAGATATTGAACCAAAAGTTCAAATATAGTGGGGAAAAATGAACCAAAACACGACTATTTAAAACACACCTAGCTTTAAATTTATAAAAATGTCATAACAAACTCGATTTTATTGAATGTAACATTTTTTATCAATGCCAATTTCTTATTTCATTAATGATCTTTCATATTTGAGAAGCATTTTTTAAAATAATTTAATACAAATGTACATTTTTGATTACTTCCAAATGCATTAAAACTTTATGTTAATATTTATCTGTTTTATTTCCCATCATTTATATATACGCCTGCATGTGCGATATTTGATGTACAAATTTTCCTTCAATGAGAAAAATATATTTGTTAGTGTTCAGTTATTTATTTTTAGTTTACAATTTTTTAGTTATAAAAAAATGCAGACAAAATGTTATTTTGCTTCGGATCGTTTTTCCGTTGGGTTTTTCCTGGGTGGCCAAAACGACAAACCAGAACCCCCCCCCCCCCCCCCGTGTCAGACACAGGCGTGTGCAAATTTGCCATTTACCTTTACCCATGTGTAGGACACGGACAAATGCTACAAGTGATTAAAACACTGTTATACTTTGTAAATTTCTCTAATATAAAAGCTTTTTGTGTTTGAAAACATTTTCAAAACATTAGAGAACACAGTTCCCTCTGCTCATGTATCTTTTATAGAAACAAACAAGCTTAAGTTAAAAGCTCTATCTTTTAAAATCTATTATCTATTAATTTTTTTAACAGTTCCAAAATGTCATTAATTTTTTAATTTTACTTCTTAATATTTCATTCGCTGGAACTAGTGACCAGAGAAGTCTGATGGAGAGGTCCCGGGTTCGAATCCCGGCTAGGGCATGGATGTACTTTCGCTCTCCTGCCCTTTCATTGTGTGAATGTGCTGTGAATGGATGCCCACCCTATAAACGGGTCTCTGTGGCATATGAGTGTACTGTGGAAGTCGGACTTCACGCCAAATGACGGTACACTTTGTAAAGGGAAGCAGCGCACCCCAACTTGTCAGCCTAGCTGTTACTATACTAGAAAGCAACTTGACACTAAACGTCACTACGCGCGGAGCCAATAAGAGCTCACAAGCAGTTAAGCATCTCCTCTAATTCGCCAAGTGGGCTGTGACGTTTTATCTAGCTCGTTTTTCATTGGCTGACGTCACGACGCCAGTGTCAAGAAACCTTGCAGCGTAGTATAGATGACAACAATATTTCATTCATGGTTACGGACGGAAAGGGATAGAATATTTTTTTACCTCTTGAAACGTTCAAAACTGGTTTGAAATAAATATTCTCGCAATATTTCAATATATCCGTGCTATATTGTTATCTATTTGTTTTTCAGTGCTCCAAACTCTGTTAAAGATGGACGTATTAACACTAACAAGGATGCAAAGAATTCAGCAAAAAGTCCAAGTAAGATTTGCAATTCATTATTTACTTATTAGATGCATTTTTTTGTAAAACGTTCGTATTTATGAATTAGTTTTTTTTTTTAAATTCATTTTTAGCATGGAGATGATGTTGAGTGTTGAGATTGTATTCACATTACTTAAACACTGAATTATTTGCAAATCCCATTTAAGGTTATATATTCTTCGTTTCATTTAGCCAAATCGGTGCATAATATAATTAATAGTACGTCTTCCCTCAGAATAATAATAGTACCGTAAAATAGGGTGTATAGGAACAGCGGGGTCAATCGGAACAAAACTTCCAGACCGTACAAAGAAATTCTTCATAAATAAACTATTGGGTATTTTTCGCCATTAATTTTTTTTAGAAAGGTAAGATCATAGGCAGTAGGAAAAAATTACTTTTGTCAATCTGGCAACGCTACTGGCTTCTAAAGAGGGCTGTACGTGGAATGCTAGAAAACATCACATTTTCATAGACTGAAAAACTTCATATGCAAGAACAAACCTTCTTATATTTTAAACCTAAGAGTGGTATGTTTCAATTATACATGTATCTGAACAACAGAATACCACATTAAAATTTACATTTTTTATAAATTGTGTCATAAAAATGAAGAATTCTGAAAAATGCCATTGGAAAAAAAATTGCGGGGTGAATCGGAACACTTTGTTCTGTTGTTCCAATTCAAACTTATTTGAAGGAAACTGTTTGAAAAATCAAGATTCTAACCCCAATTCCTCTAATCAAGACACGGACAAGGATTTATTACTGTTTATCCCTTCTCGTGAGCAACTAGATCATAGAATGACAGAAATTTGAAGATTTCATAAGATTTTTTTCTCCAGGAGACTTCTTTTTATTTAAAATACGAGGAGGAAAGTCATATAGACTTTAGATAGCAAAAAGCAAGCACACAGACAGTGATGAATAAGCGAAAAAATCTTTCAGGACAATCCCCGAAACCCAGATATTTTAAGAAACTAAAGAAAATGCAGAGATCATCCCAGAAGATGCTATGAAAACACTTAAGCCAAGTAATAATTGCTAGTTTTAAGGACAAATACATATTTGTGGACGACATGAGTGACTTCCATTCGTGTTAAATCTTTGTATTTTAATTCAAAAGCATTTCTTAAAATTACTTTTCATTTTTCATAAGTTCAAAATTATTTTGAATTTTGACAAATTATAAACGTTTACTGGTATTGAAATTATACTTTTATTTGACAGTAATTATATCTATTCTTGCTCTCCCTCATCAATATTACTCATGTTTGTGAGACCTATTACAGGTTAAATTGAAAAAAATGAAAATTTTAACATGTGTTTCGATTGACCCCTATCAGCGGGGTGATTCGGAACACCCATAATTTCCTATATACAGGGTGTCCACTCCAATCGTGGACCAATAGCTAATTTCTAAACCGTTAGAGATAAGCATACAGTTTATTTAGGAAAAAATCTCAAAATTATGAAAGGAATTTTGGGTCTATTCAATGTTTTTCAAAAAATCAAATTTTGAAAGAGTTACGAAATTTAAATTTTTATACAGCCCCCCAGTCCTATCAATCATATTTAGTAAAACATTCTTGACACTGTAACGTTTAAAACTAAAAAAAAATCACTCTTCTACCACAAAAATTGACCGAGTTATGACGTTTTGAAAAATCAAGATTTTGCATTGTTTCATGACGTCATCGAGAGGTCGCTCAAGGGACCGTATGCGAAATCCTTCAAAATCTTGATTTTTCAAAACGTCATAACTCGGTCAATTTTTGTGGTAGAAGAGTGATTTTTTTTTAGTTTTAAACGTTACAGTGTCAAGAATGTTTTACTAAATATGATTGATAGGACTGGGGGGCTGTATAAAAATTTAAATTTCGTAACTCTTTCAAAATTTGATTTTTTGAAAAACATTGAATAGACCCAAAATTCCTTTCATAATTTGGAGATTTTTTCCTAAATGAACTATATGCTTATCTCTAACGGTTTAGAAATTAGCTATTGGTCCACGATTGGAGTGGACACCCTGTATTTTGATAATAACTGTTCAAAATGTTTTGTGTTTGCTTGGAATATCAAAAGTAAAGCAAGACCGAAGTTTTTACCCAGAAAATCAAATTGAAAAAAAATCTTTTAACTGCTTTTTTTACAATCACAGCTGAAAAGTGTTCCTATTCACCCCATTTTACGGTAATAAATAATATAATAATTTAATCAAATAAAAAATAATTAAAAAAAAAATTAATAATAATAAGAATGCGATCGAAAGAAAAATATACTGTATATATTTCTTTCAAGTTTAATTCATTCATCTGCGAGTATAGAATTTAAAAACATTTTCACTGGCCATTTGACGTGTCTGACGGGGGGGGGGAGGGGGGGGCGAGTTTACTATTTTAAAACATTTGTCATGTCTGCAACAATTTTTAATTCTTTAAAATTACTACAACATACATTTAACCTGTTTCATCAAACAAGTGCTCCTTTGTTTCGCATCAGATGAAAGATAATAACAATTCTTTTAAATGTGTGTATTGTTTACTTATTTTTACATCCGAAGGCATTTAATTCTACACTTGTATAGAAAGGAAAAAGACTTAGTTTAGTTTTACTGTTGAAAAAAAAAAAACTATCAATAGAAACAAAAAGTTGAGCAATGTTCCCCAAGCTGTTGAATATGATCAAACTATTAAAATAATAGCTTTCCAAAATATAAATTAGTTTATTTTTATTTTTTCTGAAGCATTCATGTTATTGTGAAATGATTTTTGTTTTGTACATTTTTGTTCTACGGCTGACTATTGCAATAAATGCATGCATTCTTTTCCGGGAAGTTTAAAAAGGACTTGATTGGCAGGCGAACGCTTTTTACCTAATTTATAATGGAGCTATTTTCCATTAAAAGGTAACTATGCTTTCAAAATTGTTTACATCAATATAATAAACTAAAAATTTTGTCTGTTTTGAGGGGGGGGGCTGGAATCTACGCATTAAACATTGAGCTACTTTTGGTAACAATAACACCATTGTCAGGAACAAAGATTAAACCCCATCCTTCTGAAAAAAGATCTCCCACCAATGCCTTAGCAAATGTAACCCAACTTTCTAAAATGAAATTAAATCGATCTGATATTTTTGCTGAGTACTCCGAAAATGCTAGATTCTTGTAAATATCATGCAAGATTATTCTACCGGGACGAATTCACTAAGACAGTTTTTTGCTTTACTGCCCCCTCTTTCTTCTGTGCTTTAATCACCCACTAGAAAGACATACCCGGGCTGCGGAGTCTCAGGACAAACGACTCTGACTTCGACTCCTATAAAATGTTAGTGCTTTCGATTGCCATTTCTTTGCCCCCCCCCCCCCCCCCCGAGTGCCATTCCTTGAACCCCAAAATTAGTGCTACCTCACGACTCTGACGTCATAGCCCTGGCAAAGTCGTGTCTCTCCTATTTTGCCACATTGAAATTTCGGCACCCGTTTTATTGACAGGTACTCGTCGCGCTTCAGTGATCTCCCTACAGTGGGAAGGAAAAAGTGACAGGGATTACTTATCCCTACCACTGAGCTCAAGGAGAGAAAATATTCCTTTTGGCTTCGTAATCTTCTACCCCTACCACTTCTTTATCACCGGTGAATTTAGTTGGACACCGGAGCACAAAAATGTCAGTCGATTTTGTCATCCCAACGTGGGGGTAAACTCGAAGGGAAAAAGCAAGACTCATAGAATTTTAAAGCTTTCGACTGTTGACTCACTCTTTACCCCAAAATCATTCCGACTCTTCGCAGCCCTGGCCAAGTTGCGAGCTCGGATTGAAAATGTTCGAATCAGACTCTTAGCCGAAAGCTCTAAAATGTTGACTCTTCTGCCCGAAAATCATTCAGACTTCGACTTCACGACTCTGACTTCGCAGCCTGACAGTTGCAGGTTCTAAAAGAAAATGTACGAGTCTGATTCTCAGAATTTTAAAGTTTTCGACTGTCGAATCACTTTTTCCCAAAATCATACAGACTCCACATCCCCAGTATTATAAGCCCACTTGTCAAATCCACTCTTACGATGTCTTGTATGTACGAGGGTGAATCAAATGAAAACCTTAAAAGTGCTGTAAAGTTCCGAGAAGTTGTAGGATTTATCCGGTAGATGGCAGGGATGTTCGTTGAAGTTCACACAATGACCACCAGGTGCGGTAGTGACCTTGCTACACACAACGAGCAGTGACTTCAGTTACAATATGGCCGCCCCATTATCAATATGCACCGCGTTAGAACAGCGATCAGTCATTCGTTTCTTGAGCAGTGAAGGTGTCAAACCAATGGAAATTCATCGCAGGATGACAGTACAGTATGGCGATTCATGTTTGTCCCTGCAGCAAGTGTACGAGTGGTGCAGAAAGTTTAAAAGTGGTATCGCTTCAATAGAGGACGCCCAACGACCTGAAGAAGAAGTGAAAACCGCGGTGCACGAGTGGCTACAGGCACAACCAAAAGAATTCTTTAAACGTGGTATTCATGCGCTTCCAAAGCGGTGGAACACTTGCATAACACGTCAAGGAGACTATGTCGAAAAATGATAAATGTAAGTTTTACTTAGTTGTCAAAATAAATAATTTATAACACTTTTAAGGTTTTCATTTGATTCACCCGTATGTTCAGCATTTCATTCGTCCCCAGCCTATCTTAACAGCCTGTGTTTCCAACCTTTTAAGCTTCTGCCCGCACTACCACCTTCCCAACAAATCCTGTTCTTTTTTTTCCCTTCTCTCTAACGATGGGTCCTGCTGTTTGCAGGGCACTTGCAACGTCTGTTATCCCTCATGGCGGGCTGTGCTCCTGTATGCAGGATGACCTACGTTATTACGACACCCCCAGGTAAGCAGACTAACCAGTGTTGGCTTGAGCCTCTTTCATGCGATTCTGCGTGGCACGTTTATATATATTCAGCTTTTGCGCAACTGCTTTGTTAAATCATTGTCGCAACTCACATTACGAAATTGAGCCCGTTTACATTGAACAAAAAGCCGGCTCATTAGCCCTACACTGCATCGTGCTGCCAATTGAATACGTGGACAATTTTACCTCTTTATGACCAGCAGAATGTAGTCATAATGCAACTCAGTGCATAAAAAGCAAGTATTAGGTATCTTTGAAGCATTTATCACCATCTATCCTAAGAATTAAATTTTTTAAATATTTTTCTATGTTTTCTTTTTCATTCAAAAACATATTTTATTTTAAAGAAAAATAAAAAATTGTGTTGTGTCAGATCACGATAGTCGCAGAAAATTGGCAAACGGCCAGTGAAAATGATTCTGCTTGTATGAGTCTAATAGGAGGGGGGGGGGGTAGCACAGAAATATAGAAGAATTTTTCCATACTCCTTACCAGAAGGAATGCTCGTTATTGCAAAGAAATATTGACGAATTTTAGGAAGCTATGTGTACGGGTGTTATCGGAAATCCCTACTCCCGGCTTAATACCGGTTCTTTTCATCTCCTTTGTAAACGGGCCAATTGTGTAATGAAATCCGCTTTTGTATACTTCTAAACCAAAGTGAAAATTGACAACCACAGTCTGTTTATCTTCATCTATTATATTCCACCATTTGTTAACTGCTAAAGTGCTGTGCAATACTGCTTTACTAAATCATTCTTCTACTTTCTCTTGACTTATCAGAACGCAATGCATCTGCATGTCTGTTTCCCAAAATTCTTTCTATTCTATTCTGTAGCAATTTTTTACAAATAGTGTCTTATAATTGATGAAATGTTTGATGTCCAATTGAAAATGAATCAAAAAATAAATGAGTAAATAAAGAATTGCAATTCCTCTTCCTAAGCATCTATTTTTGTCAGGGTTGCGGAGTCAGAAGGAAAATGACACTTAGATTCTTAGAGTTTTAAATTATTCTACTTCGACTCCATTAGCCCCAAAATCAGTCGCGACTCAGACTCTTACTGCTAGAGCTAAGGACACGGAGGAAAAATGACAGACTCCTACTCTTGGAATTTTTAATGTTTCAACTATCGACTCCGAATCCTTTACCCCAAAATTATTCCGATTCCACGACTCCAACTCCGCAGCCCTGATTTTTGTAAACTGTTCCTTTGTTGCTTAATCACCTCATTTTCAATCTGTTAACTTTTGATAGAATAGCATGCTATCAAACATCGAGATTTCACTGTCGCATTTAAGATCAACAACTGTAATTTAAATAATTATAAATGTATGCTTTTATATTGTAGAATTTATTAGTTATTCAGAATCCACGATTATCTAACTTAACCTTCACCACTCATATCTTACTAGTGTTATGGTATCTATGTCAATTTTTCTATGGAGGGAGGGGGGGGGGGAGAGGGCATATACTCGATGTAATTTATATCAAAACATGGCAGAAAACGCGCCCACTTGCAGGTAAATACATCAATTTCTTTAAGCCATGGGGGCAGTTTGCTCTTCCAGCCTTAAACGACGGGTTTGCAGGAAAGTGGAATGAGAAAGGCTTTTGAGGAAGACAAGGGTTAGTCGTTCTAATGGAATACTGATGGTAATATGACATTACTTGAAGATGGCGCAAATTAATTAGTGAATATGTGTCAACTTATTCAACAAATTTATCTCAGCTAAACAATCGTTCTTAATTAACAGAAAATACACTAAAGGCCACTGCTGTTACTGAGACGGTTACCAGTAAAATAAAAAGTTTTATCGGAGAAAATTTTGTGTAACCTTTTACTTCTTAAAGATAAGTTTTCGCCCTTCGACGGTCTTTTACAACAGCAAAATTAGTTGACAAATTTAACAAGCCAAAAATTTCACAATTTAACAAAAGTACACAACATTAAATAATGATTTTTTTAAAGTGGGGTAATTGAGTACCGTCTTTCCAGTACTAACGATGATTTTGACGTTGATGATAGTCGTGTATTATCAGTATCACACTGTCCATAATTCTCTGAGAAATAAACTCCAGCGTCCATACCTAATCTTGAATTATATTTTTACTTCCTTTTACGTAGTAAAGGAAGTATTGTGATCGCGAAAAAAAATTTCACTCAAATTTCGGTCTGAATTTTGATTTTGCTCACCCCCGTATGAATGTTGAATAGTTTTTTCATTCCGTCAGCACGTGCATATGTACCTACGAACATATAAACAGTCGAAAAATCCTTTTCGACTATCCCCGAGTTATTTACGACGAGTTTTCTCGTGATATCTGTATGTACATATGTATGTCGCATCTCAAAAACTGTATGCCGTAGAAGCTTCTAGTTTGGTATGTAGGCTCTGAATGGGGTCTAGTTGTGCACCTCCCTTTTGTGGTTGCATTCGAATGTTCCCAAGGGGGTCTTTTACCCCTTTTTGAGGTAAATCAGTAATTTCAATGCAGATTTAAGTGATATGATTTGGCGCTACTATTTGACGGCTTTTGGTCGCCCAGTGTTTCTCGTCAACTTGGCGGCATATCGCCAAGTTGGCGACAATTTTTTTTCTTCTAAATCTGCTTTACAAATGTATTTTGCACACGGGTTAAAATTTTAACTCGCAACAGATAGAAACGCTCTTGCAATTTGAATTGTGTAAACAAAATCCAAAATACGCGTATGTAATTTTCATTGAACACATGTTTATCAAATTCGAATCCCCCCCCCCCTTTAATTTACAGCTTGTATACAATTAATATTTGTCTACAATTTACTGGATACCGGAATAGTTTTTCGAAAAATATATAATGTCTTCTACTAACTAAAAGTTATCGTTACCTTCAGAAACTTTGTTTTGTCCAACACATCTTGTAGTCTTAAAACTATTACCGCACATTTTAAAAGTGAGACATTTTGTAAACGCACTTTCTAGAAGTTCTAAAAATGTCAACTTATTACAAACAAAAGTTCTCAATCATCTCCTCTTCCCACGACGTGCTGTCACGAAATCTTTTAAAACAACAAATCCAGAATGACGCATGGATAGGTTGTTTTCTCTGTACTGGCACTCTTCTAGCAGAGAAACAAGTTTCACAGAATTCAGTTATTAACACTTTACCGACCGGGCGTCGATTAATCGACGTTTTGTTCCCAGCGCTTACCGACCAGGCGTCGATTATTCGACGTTTGCTCTCCGGCGCTTAAGGTCCGGTTTCCTAGGAGTGAAATCGTCGATCTCTGGCGAGGCGACAGACGCCGCCGCCTTCTGCGCATGCGCCTGAACCGCAGATTGACGTCGCTTCACGCCACGCTCCAATCAAACTGGTTCTGATTCCAGCGTGCGTCGCGCTCGGCGTTGGCGACGATTCTAGGAAACCAGCCCTTTACCGACCGGGCGTCGATTAATTGACTTTGAACCGATCTGTGGTGACTACCTTTTTCACCAATCAAGCTGTCGTTTTCTCGAGTGCAGCTGGGTGCGACTAGATTTTCCTGCGAGGAAAGTCGGGATTTTTTCATCGATATGAAGGTTGTATTATGCAAAAATTCTAGCCTTAGACGGCGGATAAAAGCCCACCAGCAGTTTTCTAAAAGTACAAGATTTTATTAAATTTTGTTACCCTACAATAACACGAAGCGTACAATTTTACCAGAGTTTAAGAAATGCACATATATCCCCGCGCGTCAGTCTAGGCCAAAACGGAGTCGGTGTCTTGGACGATCTGCAGCTGAGCGGGCGGTGAAAGGGCATAGGATGTTCGAATCGCTACCGGTCGGTAAAGTGTTAAGAGAGCAAGTAAAGGGTGTCCTAAAATTTGAGTAGGTCTTGAATTGATTAAAAAATTATTTTTTTCTTTCAACTTTATTTGTTTATATAAATAATTAACTGCATAGGATAGGATTATCTATAAAATAACAAAGTGGGTAACTGATCACCACGATTTTACTGACGCATACGCACCCTTTGATCGCAATTTATGATAATTTGAAGTACATGTTGTCGAGTTTCATGGATGCAGTGGGCTTGTGATTGGTAGGGGCTCTAGTTGTTGGCATAGGCCTTTGACTTCAAAAAACCTGAAATCAAACGGAATTCAGTTGTGTTAAATCAGATGACATAGGGTCTCAATTCTGATTATAAAAATGGGAAATTCACGACCAGGAAACATATAGTAATTGGATTAATCAACAATGATACTTCTTAGTTATTTCCTGCAAAGCTGTGTTTTACCAACCCTAAACTGTTAGCTTTCGCTCAATCTCACTTTTTATATTTCCAACGCTAAATTAATTTTCTGTTTAATTCAAATATTGCGGAAATTTTGAAACATTCTTTGCAATGGGCTTGGTGATTAAGAAAAAATGTTAAGTATGCGAATGAGTGACATTTGTTACAGATGTGGCGAGTAAGCCTTTTTTCATAAGAAAGTAAGGTTTGAAACAGCGGCGGATTTACAGGTTAGGGGTTACACCGCCACGCATTTTGGGGGGCCCCTTAGAGAGGAACAGAATCATGTAAAATATTTTTCATAGCCTTTTTGGATTTCCTTTCCCCCTTTGCATGGTCCCTTTGCATAGGGGCCTTTCGAAATTGTGATTCTAAATTTAGTTTTGATTCGAAAACCTCTCTAGATACGTTATCTAGAATTAAGTACTTGAAGACGTACAGTGCCTTTGGGTAAAGTTCGCAAGTAATTTAATGTGTTTACTAAAGTATAATTTTCAAATGTTGTGCATGGCTTTGATATCAATAAATAGTCCTTGTATATATCTAAGTTTGAAATATGCTTGTTTTTGAATACGCATAAAATAATTTAAAATTTTTTAACTAATTAATGTGCATGAATGTTGAAAGTTTTCAATTTCAAAGAGAATGGTACTCTAGCTTATGATTGTGGTTGATATTTTATTGCTGCATCATTGCAACCTTTCATAGCTTTTTGCCTAATTCTTGTAGCTTTTAATTGCCAGCGCTTTAGATTGCTCCTTTTGTGAGCCATTTTTCTTAGCCACAACAAAATTATTTACCTGTATATTTGCGTGGTCTGTTCATCCAAATGAGCACTAAGATCGATTGTTTGTTCTAAAGCCAATATCAGATATTAAATTATTTTTTAATCTGTATTTTTGCCTTTTCGGATAGTTGCTGAAAAAAACAAATTCTTTCAAACTTTATTTATTAAAAATAAATACATAAAAATAAATAATAAAATAAATAATAAAGTGAGTATTCAATGAATAAAAGGTTTCTCTCATCTATGAAATTTATATAATCTCTCTATTTGTCATTGTTTGAAATTGATTTCCCATATTGATGACTTGAACACAAAACATATGTACTCTTTATCTAACGAATAAAGGTCATCGCTGGCTTGAATAATTTATTTTAATTTTTGATATCCTTGCTTTGTTTAAAAAAGTACTAGAAGATGTAGAAAAACAAAGTGAAGATCGAAAAATACTTATGTTTGAGTGCATTAAGTTTTAAGGGACCGGGGGACCTGTCTCCGTTATGTTAAATTCATCTACTTTATGTACCTTTTTGTCGGAAGTAGTGAAAGAAGAAATTTTTATACATGTTAGAATAACATATTTTACTTACTTTGACGCGTTCTTTTCTGTGTTTAAATATAAATATATATTTAATATGTTACTCAAAACCACTTTTAAATTAGCATGTTTGATGAGTTTCGACTCCATAAAAAATATTAGCCATCTATCGTCAAATCCTTATGTTAAAATGTAAAAATCTACATAATATAAGCGTCATTTAAAAATTGGCCCTGTAAGTTTTATAGATATTTAGGAAAAGAAACATGAACATGAAAAAAAATCATGTTTCAAGACAAACGCGTTTAACCCATTAATGCCTGACATTTTTATTTCCAAAGATATTTTATATACTGATTACAAACAGTGTTTAATGGACAGGAAAAATAATTAAAAAAATATTATGTAAAAAATAATTTTTTTATTAAGGAAAGAAACATCGTCCCTTAAAAGTTACGATAGACCCCAGAGGGTACATACTTTAATTTTCTAAAAAAAATTTCTGCCTACGATATAATATTTAAAACGACATTTCATAAGAAGAAATAAAATCAGCAATGAACATAAACTGGGAAGCTGGGAATAAATTTGAAAACTTTTTCTTGAGATTGTGAACGATGTGATTTTTGATAAAGATCATATCAAAACTGCTCCAGAACACACTTTACAATAATCATGTGCTGCAATCTGTTCATAACGAATTGACACAATACCAAGGTACTAATTGAACACTATAATTTGGTTGAAATATTCATTTTGGGGAAATTCAGACCCTTTTCTGGACCGGCCCTAAAAAGGGACGCTAGGCATTAATGGGTTAAAGGTTTCATTCATGTGATGAACACGGTGAATGCTTTTGAAAGAACACTTGAAGGCAATATTTCAAAAAACCTATTAACACTACATAAATTCGGCAATTAGTATTTCAAAATAGAATAATGCAACAATATCTTTTCTTATGAAATAAGGTCTAATTGCGTATTTCTAAAACTTAAAATTGTCATGTAAGTTCTGTTCGGGGTTTTTCAAAACAGTCCCCTGCCACAAATTCAAAGCTGCAATAGAAAAAAATCTGTTACTCTTGCAAACATTTTTTGGCATGAAGTTTAAAGTAATCAGTGTAAATTTGCGGAAATAGCTGAGAACTGTGGTGAAACGCCACTTTTTTAGTTTCAGAGCCACATTTGTGATGAAAGTATGCATCTGGGTCATTGCGAAAACAGTCCTCTGGGAAGTGATTTCATTAATGTTAATTATTTTAAACATGAAGCATATTATTAATCATGTCCACAATTAATGCCTAAATTTATAAGTAGTTTCGTAACTAATTATGTTTTAATTATTTTGAAGATATTACCATTCAAAGGGCAAATACACAGTCCCCTGTCTAGTTATATTAGGCAGGGGACTTACCTCCTATATTATGATTAATTAGAAAAACACAAATTTCAATTGGCCCTCTTTCGAACCAAAGTAATAGATTCATTTCCTGAGTCATTACACGAACATTTCAAGAACACATGCCCTACAGATTCTGCATGGAAAATGACGAGTTTACGGAGAATCGGCCATGTAAGTTTAAACGTTATAATGATATACGTAAGTAAAAATCGAATTTTGGGGCAAAATTGCCTTACTGTGTCCCCTTAAGAAGGTAAAACAATGCTGTGCATTTCTTAATAAGACGGATTTATTACAATCGTTTCTTCTTTGCGTTATTCAATCTGTAACAACCATCGACCATCTCGTATTTTGTTGCATGTTTTTGAGATAATACGCTTTCATTTCCATTTTTAGCTTTGAGAACATAAATGTTTGATTGCACGTTTAGTTATTTTTTCTATCGAAAGTATTATAATAATAATCGCATATTAATATTTTGATGCAATTTAACTTTATATTAAAGATTTCTTGAAGATTTTGGGGACAGAATCGCTTTATATATAAACTAGCCGGGTACCCGGCCCTGCCCGGGTTTCTGTGGGTGTAGGGTGGTTTAGTGAAACTCATTCATAAATTTCCCAACACTAAAGTGCATATCTATAAACATAATGGCTACTTCTGTAAACAATGGCTATGTTATGGATAAACTATAAAAAAAATAATGCAAGCTAAAAAAAAATAGCAAGCTACAAATAATGTTTGAGTAAATAGGAAATGTTATAAGCTTGGTATATTAAAATAAATATATATTTACAGTATCAATCGCGCTGAAATTAACCATTTCCAAATATTGTTCGTTAAATAAGTCCCATTATTAGTTTCTATCCTCGTGACAACATTGGTGAGGTGAAAACATCTTATATACCTAATTTAGAAATTTTTTTGACTATAAACACTTTCTATTCTCTAACTATTGCCAAAATCAATTTTTTTTTATTTCACCCGTTAGCGATTGTAGGCTCAGATAAATATAAAAATCCTTAGAAGGCAATAAATTCCATACTTACTCCAGAGAAGCCTTGGTTCAAAATTTTCAATATGATTACAATCAACATTGTTGCTGCATGGCACCAAATTTTTGCAACAATGGGTTGATAATTTAATCATTTAATGGGGAAATGACATAAAATTAACTGTTTTCCATAATAACTTTTTTAAACTAAGCTTTTTAGAAATAAATTATAGCTTATCCTGCTCTCTGTTACTGTAGCTATCTACGGTGAAAAAATGGTTAAAATCGGTCCAGTAGTTTGGAAGATTACCCCGGTCATACGTTTTCAAAAGTAGCCTTTTATGTATATAGATTAATACATGTTCTCCGACTTGCTAGCAACGTAACTTGACATAATTTGTCAGATTCTAATACTTTAACTACATAACCCAGGTAGCACAAAAAAGTTTAAACGTTTTATAAACGTTTTTAATCCGTTGTCATAACGTTAATAACTATTTTACAACCTTTAAAAAACGAAGTGTGCTACTTGGGAAAGATTTCGTTTTTTTTTTCCCAGAAGCTTTCAGTAGTTAATTAGTAGTTACATTAGTAGTTACAATTAATAACACTAATTGTGCAAATATTTGGGAAAAAATCTTTTTCTTTTTGTTTTCATGAAACACATAAAAAATGCAAAGATTTCTTAAAGATGCCCAACTTGAAACTTTAATGTTCTTACATCATACATCCGAAATATTCTGATACATAATCATCTGTTTAATGTAGCAGATAGTCACTTTAAAAAAAAAGCCAGTTTTTAATAATGTGATCCAAGTTTTTAGTTTAGCAATTTTACATTGCGCATGGTTATAAATAATAGTATTTTTTTAGTGTAATCTTAACTGCATAAGAAATCTTGCGCTTTACGAACACCCTTCCCAAAAAAGTTCCTTTTTCAAAGTGTTCTTCTATATCTTTATAATCGAAATTACAAATTACTTAACAATTAAATAAATCCAATCGATATTTCGCTTAACTTCATAGTTAACTATTTAATGAGGGAAAACGTACTTTCGGTATTTTAAAAGTATACATTTGTTTCTTTAACACTAATGTTAAAGTTATTAGATCTGTCATACGCTTGATTTAAATAAATTAAGAAGCATTAAAGACAGATCGTTTGTTCCAAAATTTAGAAACATTAAGTTAAAAAGTATGGGGGATTATTCCCAACTTTATTTATTTATTTATTAATATTATTATTATTATTTGAATTGCTCAATTGAATTTCAAAATAATTTTCTTGACTTCTTAGTGATTATTCCCGAGTCTACGAATCATCAATAATTCACGGGCAAAATATGTTCGTTAACTGTAACTCGAAGCTATGATAAATTCTTTTTAAATCATCATCTGTCATCCCCCACTCCCTTCAAGAAACTTTTTTTCTGCAACTGTTTTTGTTTACTAGTCGTTTCTTTTTTTAATAATGATTTCATCCCTTTCATTTTTCAGGACCTGGTAGAATCTCATCTCGGTCGGCTTCTCCTATCGCTGCCAGTGAGAGTTCAACTTCTTTGTCTGCTACTTCGCATTCTAAGATTGCCCAGTGGAAGGGATCTTCGAGCACCGTCGGTAAGTGTCTTCGATTGCTCTCCAAAAAGTTACAAAGCATGTTTTAACCCATTAATGCCTAGCGTCCCTTTTTAGGGACGGTCCAAAAAAGGGTCTGAATTTCCCCAAATGAACATTTCAACCAAATAATAGTGTTCAATTAGTACCTTGGTATTGTTTTAATTCGTCATTAACAGATTGCAGCACATAACCCTTGTAAAGTGTGTTCTGTAGCAGTTTGAATATGATCTTTATCAAAAATGACAGCCTTCACAATCTCAAGAGAAAAAGCTAAGTTTTCAAAGTTATTCCCAGCTTCCCAGTTTATGTTAATTGCTGATTTTATTTCTTCTTATAAAATGTCTTTTTGAATATTATATCGTAGGCAGAAAAAAATTTTAGTAAAAAAAGTATGTACCCTCTGGGGTTTATCGTAACTTTTAAGGGACGATTTTTCTTTCCTTAATAAAAAATTTATTTTTTACATAATATTTTTTTTATTATTTTTCCTGTCCATTAAACACTGTTTGTAACCAGTATACAAAATATCTTTGGAAAAAAAATGTCAGGCATTAATATGTTAAAGTATCCCACAATAGTCGATAAAATTCTTTAACCTTCAGTTTAGTTTCTCTCAGGCTTTTTTTCCTAATCGTCTGTTTTTTAGGAAGTGCGAACATGTGAAGCTCCGTTCTAACTGCAATAAACAGGTTTTTTTTATAGTCTATTTCGAAAGCCTACCACAGCAATATACCGTTCTTTTTTACGAACACCACAGATCGCTGAACTAGCTTGTACCTGCAATACATCACCTGCTCATTTATTCCTTTCATGGACTGTAGTTTCGTGCTTATTATGCACTCATCAGCATGGAATAGGAATTAAACGAGCTGTGTTTTTGCCTTAGCCCAAGCTTAGGGGCGGTTACGTACTGCTTTATAGCTTGTACCTGCTACTCGTGGACATTCAAAACCTTCGAACTGTTTGCCGGCTTTTAAATCTACAGCGACGAATATATATGAGCGCAACGTACTATAGTAAACTTGCGAAAATTCGGATGAGCGGTAATCGCTATATTTTTTTTAAATAAAGAATCTGTAAAAACCCCGCTATTATTCCGCATTGCATAAATGGCATGTACCTAGCACTTTCGGGCACTCTGTTACAACAAAATGGACGTCGTATTCAGGACCAGCCACCAGTCCCATTAGGACGGATTTTTGAGATTACTGTATTAAAAAATAATTAATCGAGAAAATGTATTAAAAAATACTTATTCAAAGGATTAGTAGCTGATTTCTTAAAATGTGCTAATTTCTTTCCAATACACATTGTCACTCGTATTTTGTAGTAATTGTTTTGATCGGCAATGCGCGTAAACTGTCGATGCGTTCACAACATTGCTTGCACAACATAACTTTGCGCATTTTGCAAATGTTTTCGAAAGGGTTATTAAGTTGCTATAAAATTGTTGCAAATTAATTTACCAAATGAGTTCTGACAATTACTGTAAAATTTAGCAATCATACAAATCTCATAAACGTACCACAGTCGCATTAGTAAACACGTCCAAATACAAAAGGAACGCAACTCAGGCAGCTAAGTAAGCTTCGCAACAAAGTTAGCAACTAAATAACTAGTATAAAGCAGTGAGTAACTGCCCCTAAGCAGGGGCTAAGGCAGGAACATGCAATACACCGCCAACTCGGTTATTTCCATCCATGGACTGCAGTTTCGTGCTTATTACGCACTCATCAGCATGGAATAAGAAAGTAACCGAGTTGGAGGCAAAAATCCTCTAAAAGAGCAAAGAGATAAAAAAAAAAAAAAAGAAATGGTAGCTGATGTGAAATTAGAATACCAGCGAGCGACCGCATTTGGTTCGGTACAGCTCGTAAATTTTATTGATATTCTAATTTCACATTAGCTACCAGTTTTTTTTTTTGGCTCTCTTTAAATATACGAGTTGTACCGTACCAAGTACAATCGCTCGCTGGTATTCTAATTTCCCATTAGCTACCAGTTTTTTTGGCTAAATTTACGAGTTGTACCGTACCAAGTGCGGTCGCTCGCTGGTATTCTAATTTCACATTAGCTACCAGTTTTTTTGGCTCTATTTGCTCTATAAGAGGATTTTTGCCTCCAACTCTTACTTTTCTATTCCATGCTGATGAGTGCACAATAAGCATGAAACTGCAGTCCATGGATGAAAATAACCGAGTTGGCGTTGTATTGTATAAATAACTAGTAACTGAAAACTGATTTGTCAAACCTATTTGTCTGAGAAAAAAAGCTGAAAAATTCTAATAGAATCTACACTTATATCGCCAAAAAGGATGCAAACATGTAATAGAGATGCACCGATTAATCGGCAATACCGAATGATCGGCCACAATGGGCCACCTTGCCGATTATTAATAATCGGCAAAATCTTGCCGATTAATTGGCGCAAAAAATATTTTTTAAATATTACTTTTTAAAGTATACTTTCACCAAGAATCTATGATAAGCAGTTGTATTAACAGTAATTTTCTGGAATAATACGCAGTATGAAAGTCAAGAGAGTAAAAACTAAACAAATATTCTATACAATGCGTAAAACTGATTGGAATCTACTTATATTAAAAACTGAGTATCTTTCTCACTATCTTTCTAACTATCTTTCTTTCTAACTATCTTTCTATGTCACGCTTCTTTCTCCTGAACGCCAATGAACTGAAAGTCGAACCAGGTACCGATAGATAGGTAATTTTTCAAGCTTCATTAGTTTCAATCTATATAATTATACGATTTTAATTAGCGAAGATATCAATTAATAAGTAGTCAAGTTTAAAGCGATTAAGCCTAATAAATGATTAAATATGAAATCCATTCTTGCATTGCAAAACGTGGTTGCCATGCCATGAAACAATAATAAAAATGAAAATGAGAATTTTGAATGAAGGCTTAACTAAATCAAACACGAAACTCATAAGCGGGCGACTTACATAGTATTTTTATCGCTAGCTACTTGTAATATTTTGAAACATTCATTTGTTGAAGAGCCATCTACTTATATTAAAAACTGAGTATCAATGTCTGCTTTTTCTCCTTTGAGCGAGCTGAACCAAGGGCGGATCCAGCTTCTGGTTAAGGAGGGGGTCATTTTCGGAAAGGGGGGGTCAAAGTGCAATTTTTGTGCAAAAATGGGGTGGTTTGGCAGTTTTTTCGTAAAATAAGTCCCAAAAATGCAATTTTTTGCTATATTTGGTCGGTTAAGGGGGGGGGGGGTCATGATCCCCATGACCCCACTCTGGATTCGCGCCTGAGCTTAACTTACTGAAACTTTCCTCACCATCTTGAAGGCGCGAAGCATCTCAATAATTCGAATGATTTTTTTTATACAGGAAAAAAGTAAAGGCGTGAAGCGCCTGTTAGCGAGCCGCCTTGGCGGGGAGTAGTTTCTTGACATTTTCCTCACTACTTTCAGGGCACGAAGTGCCCGTGCAACGCCGGGCCACGTTCGTGGTACGTCTTGAAATCGAATGAACATTAAATTATATCAAATAAAACTTCAGAATGAGGTAAAAGTTAGAGAGGGGGGACGTTATGCATCAACATGCCGCAGGAAGCTAATCTAGCTGCCCTGGCAGCTAGTATTAAAATAAAACTCTCTGTTAAATTCCTGAACTTTTCAAATTCAATACGAAAACAAATATTTCATTTAAAATCAGTCAGATGTTTTAAAAAAAAAAACTGCTTGAACGGATGCTACGATGGATAAATTTATAAGAAATAAATAATTTTCTGCAAACGCAAGTGTAACATGTAGTGCGAAAGTAGTGTTAAAGAAAAAAAAATCAAAGAATGAAATACAAAATAACAATAATAATAAAATTATAATAACATTAGTCCTCTCCAGTTGATATAATTGATTTAATTGTTTAATATTCCTCTTTTAAATAAATACACATTTTGACAATGTTGCAGCATTTTTCAGGTGTCGATACTTTTCTCCTTAGCTCTTAATGCTTTTAGATAACCTCTAATTTTCAAACAATATAAGACTTGAAATAAATAGTAACTTATAACTGAAAAATTAATTTGAATTAAGAACACCCCTAAATTAAAGTGCTCACCACAGCTTTCCCCTAATTTTTTAAAATAATTTTCATGTAGGCTCTTGATGCAATTTTATTCACAAAAATATGATAATTGGTTCAAAGAAATTTAATAAAATTTTGAAATTATGTATTTTGAGAAAATTGGAAAAATGGAGAAAAGCCAATCTTCCCTCTGGAATAAATAAGTAGCTATTTCTGAAATCGGTATTGCAAAGAAAAATGAAAAAAAAAAAAAAAAAAAAAAAAAAATGATGGTAAAATTTGTAATATTAAAAATAATGATCCTAATCATTAATCGGCTCTACCGATTAATCATTAGCCGATTAATCGGTAATCGGCCAATTTGCTTATCGGTGTATACTTGGTGATTAGGGTGAGTCGAAAAAATCGATTTTTTTATTTCGAAATCGCATTACCTGTCAAAAGTTGTGGTTTAGTATCCACAACTTGGGAAAAATAAGAAAAAAATTCTAAGTTGACGTCTTCGGTTCGCGCATGAGGCTCAAAGTTGGAAAAAATATGTTAAAAATGGAAATTTTCAAAAAGAAAAAAGAAAAAAAAAACTGTAACTTTTTATAATGCAAATACCATAAGCTGTAAATATTTTGTGCATTTTTAATCTAAAAAAATATTTTATAGCTTTTACATACGATCTTTAGTTTGCACATCAGCCTTAAATTGGGCTAAAATCGCCTACAATGTCAAATTTCGAAAATATCGATTTTTTTTATTTCGAAATCGCATTACCTCTCAAAAGTTGTGGTTTGGTATCCAAAATTTGGGAAAAATAAATAAAAAATCTAAGTTGACTACTTCGGTTCGCGCATGAGGCTCAAAGTTGGAAAATATATGCTAAAAATGGAAATTTTCAAAAAATAATTTGAAAAAAAAGTAATTTTTTTTCTATCGAAACTGCTTTAAATTGTTAGTAGATAACATAAGTTGAACCCAAAAAATTATATATAACTTTTAGAAGATACATTCTGTTTGTGCATAAGGCTCAAGATATGAAAAAAAATGTCAAAAACTGAACCAGAACGCACTATGTCGGCGCTGTGCCGGTATATTTTTGTTCTACAGCCGACTTTTCTAGACATTACACATATTCTAGGAGACAGTTCAAAGTCCCTGCAGTCTGCACTCCCTTTGGTTGTCACTTAGTCAGCTAGACCCGCCAAACAAACAGCATCTTTAATTAGCAACTGAAAGTGAATCAAAAAGTGCAGCGTGTTTAGCTTTGGGTGAGTTTTTTTTTTTTTTGTAACTTTATAGCATATTTTTATGCTCAAGTTTTGTTATACTGTTCTCCGTTCTCCGAATAATAAATAATGGAACCCCGGAAAACTTCTAAACGTTTAATTATTTGTCCGTTTTTTGGTGTACCGAAAGGGTTAAGTCAAAGTGTTTTAACCACATGTGCAGATGTGTTGTTAGCTTGCTTTGAAGAAAAATCGCAATCTGTAAAAGGCGAACCTTTTTCAAGGATTTCAGATTGCATAGCTCATAGAAGAAATTTACTGCAAAGCTTCTATACCAACGGTCAGTCATGTACGTATTGTAAAATTGATAAAGGATTACCATAATACTACACTTTGAGAAAGTCATTTAGTCGTGATAAAGATAAATTGAACTTCAAGACAAAACTCAATCATTTTGTTAATTAAGCGAAGTCTAAACTTTTTGACGTTGCTTCTTTCAAGTGTGCAATGAATTTTTCGTGTTCTTGTGCTAAAAAGCCAATCTCTTGTAGATGTACACTATACATCTGTACATTGGTATAGAACGCACATTGGTATTACCACTGTACATTGGTATAGAAGCTTTGCAGTAAATTTCTTCTATTTAAGCAGATATGCAATCTGAAATCCTTGAAAAAGGTTCGCCTTTTACAGATTGCGATTTTTCTTCAAAACAAGTTAACAACACATCTGCACATGTGGGTAAAACACTTTGACTTAACCCTTTCGGTGCACCAAAAAACGGACAAACAATTAAACGTTTAGAAGTTTTCCGGGGTTCCATTATTTATTAGTCGGAGAACGGAGAACAGTATAACAAAACTTGAGCATAAAAATATGCTATAAAGTTACAAAAAAAAACTCACCCAAAGCTAAACACGCTGTACTTTTTGATCCACTTTCAGTTGCTAATTAAAGATACTGTTTGTTTGGCGGGTCTAGCTGACTAAGTGACAACCAAAGGGAGTGCAGACTGCAGGGACTTCGAACTGTCTCCTAGAATATGTGTAATGTCTAGACAAGTCGGCTGTAGAATAAAAATATACCGGCACAGTGCCGACGTAGTGCGTTCTGGTTCAGTTTTTGACTTTTTTTTTTTTTCATATTTTGAGCCTTATGCACAAACAGAATGTATCTTCTAAAAGTTATATGTATATTTTTCGGTTCAAATTATGTTATCTACTAACAATTTAAATCAGATTCGATAGAAAACAATTACTTTTTTTTTTCAAATTATTTTTTGAAAATTTCCATTTTTAGCATATATTTTCCAACTTTGAGCCTCATGCGCGAACCGAAGGAGTCAACTTAGATTTTTTTTTATTATTTTTCCCAAATTTTGGATACCAAACCACAATTTTTGAGAGGTAATGCGATTTCGAAATAAAAAAAATCGATATTTTCGAAATTTGACATTGTAGGCGATTTTAGCCCAATTTAAGGCTGATGTGCAAACTAATGATCGTATGTAAAAGCTATAAAATATTTTTTTAGATTAAAAATGCACAAAATATTTACAGCTTATGGCAGTTGCATTATAAAAAGTTACAATTTTTTTTTCTTTTTTCCTTTTGAAAATTTCCATTTTTAACATATTTTTTCCAACTTTGAGCCTCATGCGCGAACCGAAGACGTCAACTTAGAATTTTTTTCTTATTTTTCCCAAGTTGTGGATACTAAACCACAACTTTTGAGAGGTAATGCGATTTCGAAATAAAAAAATCGATTTTTTCGACTCACCCTATTGGTGATATCTAGTCTATTTTTCTGCACTCTGAAATGCACTTCTTCTCTTATCAGCTAGTTAAGCAGGGAAAACAACTTACTAGAGTAAAAATTCAAAAAGTGAGGTAATATTGAATGAAAAGCAATGGAATGAAAGCTACAAAATAAGCAAATGAAACATTAATAAGTGCGAAATTTGTAACAATATACTAATTTTAACCTGATAGAGAGTTTAGTGCTGCCTCGGAACAGCAGTTACTTAAAGGCGGGGTATAACTCTTCATCCACTTAATACCCTTAAGTCTTTTTTCTGTCTTTAGGAGAAGTGAAAAATCAATTTCCCTAGTGGGGGTATCAAAATTGTTGTCATCATTAATAGATATTGACAGATTAGTACAAGTCAGGGAATATCAAATCTCTTAACTTTATAGAACTATGTTTCATTTACAAAGAAATGTGCGATTTCATGCTTGTGAACGCGTTTTTTCACAGTAAGTGTATATTAAGAAATTTAGCTTTATTATTGCTGTTAATGGGATCAGGGTAACATGGAAAGAATTTATGCCCATTTATGCCCAAGTTTTTTTTTAACAATCTTTTTCTGCTTAAAACTCTTACTTGGTATGGTTTACGTACATTTTAGGCTTAAAAAAGTTCGCCGTTGCCATATTTATTAAGTTATTTAACGTCCTCTTTATGGGATATTTTGCAGATAGGTGAGCAAAATACGACCTTACTTGACTTTACTTTTGCAAAGTAACATTACGGAAGGCACCTCTGATCCATTTTAAGCAAATCATTTTAAAATAGTTTAATTTTATGAAAAATGAGTTCACAAAAAAAAAAAAAAACTTACTTTCTGTGGCTACCCATGCTGGATCGTTGCTTGACTGATTTGTCTGAAAATAGTTGTCAATAAATAAACTCTGATGTCCAAATAGTGGCTCTGACTGGTTTTCTCAAGGACTATTTAACTTGTGAAAAGCAGCTTTAGTAAAATGATATATCCATTACAGGTTTTTGTATGCAGTTACTAATAGGCGTCCCGTTTTTAAGCCACTGGGCATAAATGGGTTAACCTCTTGATTTAGAATCTTGAAAATGAGGCATGTACAATGTACATGTTATGTTTCAATCTGAAGCTTTTTTGCTGTGAAGCTAAAACTGTGTTCATTATACCTAAATTTCAGTTAGTTAAATTTTAGTAGCAACTTGTAAGGCAAATGTAGAAGTAAACTAAAAATAAATTTTTAGATTATGGTCTTCGAACTCGGATATTAGTACAGACCGGGGATTTTTCGTTCGAAATGGTGAAGTTTGGTAGCTTTAATCATGGTAATTTTTCAAAAAAAAAAAAAAATACCCCCCAAAAAAACTATGATGTTTTGGAAATTTCATCTTGGCGGTATATCCAAAACCCATCAAATGCGTCAGAACTACTCTGGCGTGATGTTTGCAGTTAAGTTACTGAAAGCATACTGTCTGTAATTATTAGAAGTTTTCTTTGTCTGGCTGCATTGAAGCTTTAAGATAATGACACAACAAAAACAATTATTGCCACGGTAGTTGTTTTGGCTTGAAGCTTTCTGGCGGCCTTTCCCAAGCAAAGGAAAAGATGCGAAGTGAAACGCATTCGTCAGACGGATATCGTCTGCCAAAAGAATCAATATTCTTTATAATGAAACCTCATTTACACATTATTTGTTAAGTGTGAGAATTATTTCGATATTTTCCAGCTGATGGATTAGAAATGTCTGCCAAGTCTGGGAATTTCTCATGTTCATGAAAATGAAAGTAAACAATTATTTCATGTTCTACAGTTTGATATTTTTTCCAGTGACTTTGGACACTTTTACACATGCCTCAGGTCTCTACCGATTTTATTAAAACAGGGGTGATGGTGATAAGAGAGAAAAGGAATGTGGGGAGATTTTGCTGTTTTGTTTTTTTTTTTTTTTTTTTCGTTTTGTTTTCCGTTGGGTTCGTTTATTTGACCTATTGATTTGCTTTGATGATTTTCTTTTTAAATTTATTTCCCTTCCTTATCAGTTCCAGAAAAATAAAATAATATCGGACTAAGCAGAAATGCTACCATGGTGCATTTTCTTAATCAAGCTGTCACCCCTTTTTGAAGTAGAACCGTTCAACGGTGCTAGGCTCGCCTTTCGAGGTTGGACAGCACCCGTGCGGTGTAAATGTTTTTTTTTAATTGATTAGCTTTTGTTAGTTGAGATACATTTAGTTTATCCAAATGACAATGAGCCAAATTTCATTTCTGTTTTGAATCATAGACGCAGATGAATGGTAGACCCTTCATGTACATATTTTTCTTTTACTTGAAGTAGTTTGCTAAAAAGTTTGCGTGAAATTGCAAATAATTATTAATTTTATGGTATGGAGAATGACAATTTTGTAGATCCAATTTAAAGTTTTATCTTTATTCAGCAGAAGGATCTGCTTTCGAGAAATATATTTTTTTTTTTTTTTGCTAAAGGGCAATCCACACGTAACGGAAAATCCGAAAGAATTCCTTGAAAAACCAGGCCTTGAGGAAATCCTCTGTGTGTATGGTGAATTCGGTTGATATATTCTTGGACACTCCTTGTGAGGTTTTCCTCAAGGAAACCCTTCGGATTTTCCGGAGCGTGTGTAGGGTCCTTAAAGACTTCTTATAATTGTTTTACAGTTAAGTATTTATAATTGGCATCAGTACTACTGTCCTCAGTGTAGATTTGATTTAAAACTTCGGGACAATGTCTTTTATCGTGTTAGAGCAGTGACATTCAACTTTTTTTTTTAACCCGTGGGCCGCATCTTGTATTGAGATATAAATTTCGCTCCCCAGATCGCATGTAAAATTAAAATATATTTTTCTGCCTTTGTTTTTCCAACTTGGGGAAAACACGGAAAAGGAAAGAAAACAATCAATCAAGTATCATATGTTATTACTAGCCGGGTACCCGGCCCTGCCTGGGTTTCGGCCAAGTATGGTGTTTTAGTGACACTCGTTCATGAATTTTTCAACATTAAAGTGCATATCTATACACACAATGGCTACTTCTGTAAACAATGGCAATTTTTCCTGACTGGACAAACTAAAAAACTGTATTACACACCTTAAATACAAATGCAAGCTACAAATAATGTTTAGGTAAATCGGAAATGTTGTAAGCTTGGTACAGGGTGCGGCGGAGAAACTTGCAGATTTGAAAAGTCAACTAAGGGAAAAGTACATCATGTACCAGTTTACTACTTTTTATAAAATATGGTACCCATTCTGAATTTTTATATTAGTTAGATTTAAAAACTACATCGGGAAGAATGACGGCCCCTGTTAATGATGCACTCATGTACCCTAGATTTGTTGCACTCTTTCGAGCATATCGACTGATGGGACGTTGGTGATAGCAAGCCGGATGTTGTTCTCCAGGCGTTGCAGGGTCCGCAGTGGCGTATTTACGTATGGGCTTAATGGGCTATAGCCCAGGGCGGCACGTTTGGGGGGCGGCACTTTTTCCATGCAAAGTGAAGACTTTTTTTTTTTAATATATATAGACAGCAGGGCCAGTAGGGCGGATCGGCCACGAGAATTACATCAATTAATCGAATTAAATACTGTTCTTTAACGAGCAAGAATCTGAGAGAGTGTCACACCTGTGATTCATGACGTCTCAGATATTTTCAAAAAAATATCAAATGTTTATTATTTTATTGAAAAACAAAATTCAGAATGCTTTGTTCTAAAGTTGAGTTGTTTAGTTTTTGTGGATCCCTAAAGGTGAAGGTGCGGCATCCAAAATTAAGCGGATTTTCAAGACATGGAAGTTGCTGTGAATCAAAACTCTTACCAGGAACTGCTGAACTCCAATTTTCTTTTTGTATACGGAATATAGAAGGTTCAAACTTTACAAAATGAATGTTAAATTTGTGGTAAGTTGTTGCCGTAAGATCAGTGAAAGGCCTCAAAATGAGGCATTTTTGACGTTTTTTAGCATTTTTGAGGTCTAAAAACAGCCATGCCCCCCTGCTTGGGGGTACGGCAATGACCGTCATCCCTGCTTGGGGTCTGGAGAGGCATCGTGCTTCCAAAGTGGCATGGAACCCAAAGACACCGTCACAACTCAATTCCAATCATTGGCGGCAACATTCCACGAGGAGGCTATTATGTAGCTTGTTCACAGATATAACAAATGTTTCAATCGTCAAGGTGATTATGCAGAGAATTGTACAGCATTGTACCTTATTTTTGATAATTTTTTTTTTATTTGAATCCGTTTATTTTTTATAATCTAACGAGGGTTGAAAAAAAACAACCCTCGTACATTATTTTAAATTGCTTACACTGGTCTTTCAAACGACACTACTTTTGCAGTGGCAACTAAAATGTACAAGCTGTTTTTGGACCTCAAAAATGCTGAAAAACGTCAAAAATGCCTTGTTTTGAGGGCCTTCACTGACTTTACGGCAACAACTTACCTCAAAGTTAACATTCATTTTGTAAAATTTAAACCTTCTGTATTCCATATACAAAAAGAAAATCGGAGTTAAACAGTTCCTGGTAAGAGTTTTGGTTCACGGCAACTTCCATGTCTTGAAAATCCGCTTAATTTTTGATGCCGCACCTTCATCTTTAGGGATTCATAAAAACTAAACAACTCAACTTTAGAGCAAAACATTCTGGATTTGGTCTTTCAATAAGATAATAAACATTTGGTAATTTTTGGGAGAAAATCTGAGACGTCATGAATCACCTCATAATGCTAGGCGTGACAGTTTCTCAGATTCTTGCTCTTAAGAACACTGGAATGCTGGTGGAATTTTTCATACAAAAGTACTGAACCGCAGAGGGAAAAAAAGGAAAGAAGATAAGACAGCAATAAGACTAGAAAGATGAGAAAAAAAGACTGCGAGACAGAAAAAAATGTTCGTTAAAACCGGGTCTTGCTCGTTAAAACGAATTCTGTTCCATTGATCCAACACTTAATCAGTGTTGGCAACAATTGATCAGACTTAACATTGATCCAACAAAGTATTCTCGTTTCCCTCGTTAAAACCGAGTTCTCGTTATATACGAGTTCGACTGTATTCATTACACATTTTTAAAAAATATTTATCGTTTATTTATCTGTTGATTTTATTTTATTTTTTCTAAAATGCTTAAATGAAGCCATGATCCACTTCAATAAAATTTTGTACACCAGTAAGTAAATAAAGTTTTTATTTTTTATTTTTATAACTCTGGAATTCAACACCTCAAGGCAGGGCCGCCGCTACCATGGGGCCCGGCACCCGTTTTATTGCCGGGCCCCCATGCACCCCTCCCCCCCAAATTGCATATTTTTATGCTGTCGTTTCAGCACATTTGCAATTGTAAAAAAAAAGCGAAAAAAAAATTTTTTTTTTTCGGAAATCCTTTTTTTTAGTTACGAAAGTGTGCACCTGATTTTATTTTCACGTTATTTGTATCGCCAGATGATTTTAAAAAGTGATGCAATTTCCTTTGCGCAAGCGTGTTTCATTCATTAGTGTTTGTACTAGCAATTGTTTCATATTGAGAATCGGCAATGGAAAGCGATATTTTTTTGATGAAATTATTGACACTAAAACTGGAAAAACATGTTCATGACCTTACGGGCCCCCCCAAAGCTCCGGGCCCGGTACTAGAGGTCCAGTATCCCCCCCAAACGTCGGCCCTGCCTCAAGGGGGGGGGGCAGTTTCAAAAGCCCAGGGCGGCCTCACGTGCAAATACGCCTCTGAGGGTCCGGGGCTTGTCGTTGTAAACTATCGATTTGAGATACCCCCATAAAAAATAGTCACAGAGTGTCAACTCGGAAGAGCGGGCCGGCCACGGTGCGTCACCTTTCAAGGAGACGTTATCACTCAACTGGTGAACCACAGCAAGTTTGTAGGGATGAAACTGGAGTTCGTTATGAAGAATTCGTCTCAGTGTCCAATCAAAAATCCCCAAAGCAGCAGCGTGTTTACGCGCCGAACGCCTGGGAGAGCGCAAAAACGACTCCCTCACTTTTTCGACGTTTTCTAGGGTTCTGGAATATTGCTACAATACTTATTTTATAAATACGAAGTTTCCATCTATTTTTAAAACCCAAAATCCCAACAGTTTGGCTTCAAATTTGCAAAAACCATTCAATTTATCCAATTGATCATAACTATCCACATGGATTAGTTAACTGGCCTCGTATGGCCCGCGGCTCGTAGGTTAGGCACTACTTTGTTAGAACCAAGCAGTACTATAGGTTGCCGCTCCGTTCAATTGGTGAAGCGAAAGATTCCCCAGGGCAAAATTAATAAAACATATTTTCTCTCTGTTAAGTACATGGGCGCCCATGTATTTGGCCGAGCCTACCATGGGTGCCGATATCTGCCATGAGCGATTCTGTTCTTTGATATCGCTAATCCTATACAGTCGACGCTCGATATAACGACCGTCTCCGTCCTACATAAAACGGTCTTTATAACGAGTGGTCGCTGTAAGAGGTAGAACATATAGTATATTGAGATACAGTTGGGGGTTTTCTCACCGGTCGTTATATTGGGATGGTCTTTATAACGTGTGGTCGCTATAACGAGCGTCGACTGTAACATATTCTTTGTAAATCCATTGAACTTTATTTAATATCCATCCACTTTTTAGCTTCGTCTGCTGCTGCGACTTCTGGTGTGGTCAATAGCCCACCGGCTGCTGGCAAAACAGAGAAAGGATTAAAACAAGTTTTTCCTCGGCAAAATACATGGGGCCCATGCATTTTGCCGAGCCTGACATGGGCGCCCACATCTGGCATGAGCGATTCAGTTGTTTGGGTGAAATCGCTAATCCTTTGATATTGCGAAAATTCTTCGTAAATCCTTTGAACTTTATTTAATACTAGCACCTACTGTAAAAATTAGAACGAAATCGGTCCGGTAGTTTTTGAATTTACCCCCGACACACATATTTGGAGTTTGTGATTTTGTATAAAGATTTATTGCTTTTCTTTAGCTTCGTCAGCTGCTCCAACGTCTGGTGTGGTCAAGAGGCCACCAGCTGCTCCCCCCACAACCAAACCACCCCTGCAAACCACGCGTACGGCAGCTTCAAGAATCACTACAAAGAAACCGACTACAGGTAAGAATTCTTTTGACCATATTGTTGTGCATAATTTGACTATCGCTAATGATATGAAAGGCAGGCAATATTGGTAAAATGAAAGTTATATTATTTTATTTTTATTTAATTTTTTTGAATACTAGAAAACTTGATTCGTATAAGAACTATCAAATACAGAATAAACGAAGTAACAAATTTAAAGCAAAATGGAAAGAGTAGGACGCATTCAATATTTAGATTCCCAGTATCGCTCAATCCAGAAAGTTCCACCAATGTGGTGAGCTTTAATAATGACATGGTCCTCACATGAGCTACATAGTGAGTAGAGTAACCTGCTCGTTTTTAAAGTTACTACTTGGTCAACAGCATTTGCAGCTGAAGCTCAGGGACGACGCTAATAGCTTGGGAGCTTTCTCGCTAAATCTTCAAAAAGCTTTCATAAGAAAACAGTGCTCAATTTTTAGTCACCTGTTGGAAGTTCCTCAAGTCTTAACTAGACTTTACAGCTCTGTTGGTCCATATCGCTGACGATGGCTGCAAGCATTATTTTTTTACTTTTAATTTCCTTTTAATTTTCGAATGAAAATTTTGTTTGATGTGGTTTTTGTGCATGATATAAATTTAAGAATTTGGCCAGTCAAAATTTAATGTATGAAAGATGCTCAAATTTAGTCCTTAAATATTATTTTAAATTTTCGAAAGCTTAACTTTCAATAGTTATTTATAAATCAAATTTAATTTTGGAAAATATTTTTCCAATGGATAAGTTTAATAAGGGTATCATTGTTACACTAAACACCCTGCAAAAACTCTAAAAATGTTAGATTCTTGTTTCACTGTTTCAATTTTATAAAGAGCATGAATTCTGTACTTTGTACTGCAATTAAATTTTGAAGATTTCAAGAAATATTATTCATCATATTATGCATCAATCATTTTAAAGTCGTTATGAATTTTGTAATGCCAAATCCTCGGATATTATTTATTTATTATTTCCTTTGCTGCTTTCTTTTTGTTTTGCATTATGTTTAGTTTTCACTTTCGTCAGAACTCTTCAATGCAAAAAGAAAGAAAAAAAACTTTGTAGGACATTCATTTACTGAAATCATTGAAAACTTTAAAGCAGTGTTTCTTCATAAAAATCAATCTTTCAACACATGCTACAACACTTTAAATTCTTTTAGAAGCATTAATCCTTTGACGGTTATGGAAATGAGCAGTTTCCGTTTACTTAATTCGCGCAGCATTAAGAGTAAACAGTAGTCGAAAGTGGCAGCTGTTCCTACATATTGTTATACAAATTTCACTATGCGAGTAGTGCTCGTCACTAACCATTTCAGTCAAAATCTTGCTTCCGAGCGGAACTGGTTTGCGCGCATTATGAAGCACGATTCGATTGCGAGCTGAACTCGTTCATAACCATCAAAGGGTTAATATCAGAACCTCTAAATGACTTTGTCTTTGATCCCTGAATCTCTAAATTTCTCCCCCTGCCTTTCGCAAAAAGTGTAATCATCCTATTTCGGATCCAATTCCAATTTTAAGCTTTTTAGGCTCTTCACTATTTAAAACCCTCTATTACCGCTTTAAAGTAATCAGTGTTAACATCCTGGATTAATCATGTAGCATATCATTTAGAGTTTAAAAAATTGTCACTTCAACCTTACTTACAAAGTCATTTTCGAAAAACATCTTTTTGACGTCAGTCAAATTTAGGCTCACGCCTTACCCAAGCGGAATCGTATTACCTCTCGACGAAGCTTTCTGTTATTTTGAGTCCAATTCCAATTTTAAACTCTTCAGGCTCTAGAAGCCTTCAATCGGATGTTCGGCTGTCTGACGAAAGTTCGAATCAGCTGGTGACTAAGACCTTAAATCAGCTCTTGTTGCATTGCTTTTCCCAAATGTAACAAATTTAGTCTCAAATCATTGTCTGCGAAAGGCAATGATTCCCCCCCCCCCCCCAGTGGGAGATTATTCGCTGTAGCAACTTCATGGATTTCAACACATTCGTATTTCACATTCTCAAAATAGTAATAAGTTTTCAATTCCGGATCCAGGTGCAAATAGGGAAGTTTCCGATTTTTTAATTTTATTTTTACATGATAGAACAACACACATGATCATCATCGGTGAAAAAAATTGCGATAGAAAAAGTAGTTTTTTTTAAAAATTATTTTTAAAGTTCTAGCGTCGTTGACGTCAGAAGGCTCGTGGAATTTTCGCCAGAGAGCTAAGCCTGGAGAGAGAAACGGCTTCTAAGCCGAACGGAAACTGGTGTTCCGTACTGTCTTCGGTTGTTCCCGCGGGCTGCCGGAAAACGGTAAAAATCCCAAGTAATGCCTCGCTAAAAATTTAATTATGGTTTTCGCCGCAAAAAACTTAAAACAATCGACGCTGACACTCGTGGCAGTGTATTGGATTGCCTTTTGACGAATCCAATCTCCGCAGTGAATTAATAGACTTAAACTAATTGACAACGGAAGAAAAAAAAACTCTGCAACGAAACTATAGTCGAGCTGCAACACAATTTTTGTAGGTGAAAGGCTAAAATTACAGCTATTTGACGTCACTGGTTTCGTTTTCTGAGGCGCGCTTTTTTTTTCTTTTTTTTGCGTAGGTTTTTAAAAAAAATCATTCAAAATCAATCATTGTGCTTTAAAATTCGGCGATGGTGAGTTTCTTTAGTTTGTAAGTGTCTTAACTATATCTAGTAGTCAAAGTAGGAATCTTTTTAATAGGTTGAAACTTCTCTATTTGCTGAACACACTACGAGCTCTTGAGTTCACAAGTTGCTTTCTAAACACGGCTTATTTCGAAAACTAATTCGAAATCTTAGAGCTCTGACGAAAGTGATTTTATTTTCATTTATTTTTGCATGATTCGCTTTCAATTTTTGCTCGACAGCGACTGCTCCAAAAATCTACCTTTCTGTACCATCTAACTCAAGGATTAGATCTTTGTCCCCTTCACCGTGTTCGTCGAGAGCAGAAAGAAATGTCAAACAACCAAGAAAAACCAAAGGTTTGTGTTAAAAAATTGTATTGTATGTTTGTTGCATTTAGGTGCGCGTTTGCAAATGAAAAGCCATGATCCGGCTTTTGAAACGGGGAAATCAAACAGAACCCGCTTACATAGTAACCTTACTCTGTCCATCGCTGTGGATGTGAGCTTGTATGGATATATTTGCATTTTAAATCACGAATTTTAAACTTGGGTTTTATTTTTCGTATATTTGAATAAAAGTAGCAACTGTGTATCTTACAGCAACCCTTCATTACATCGCGCCTCGTTATGTTACGGATATGACATCGCTATATGACATTCAGATGTATTACCTCTTTTCGAGAAAATAAAACCTAGCATTAAATTGAAAACTTTCAGCTTGTCCTGAAACCTTTGTTTTCAGTTGTGTTGAGAATTTGTTACATTTAGGCGCGCGTTTCCAAATGAAAAACCATGATCTGACTTAAACCGGGGAAATCAAATAGAACCCGTTTACATTATAACCTTACTCTGTTTATTGTTTTGATGGGGGGGATGTGTAACTTAATATAGCAACTCCTCATTACTGTGCTACTCTTGTTTCGCTTATTCAGATAAATCTCTCCTTTTTCAAGAAAGTGAAACTGTGCCTTAAATTTAAATCTACTGAATTTAAAGCGTTGTTTTTTCTTAGGAAGAGTCGTTTTCCCCCTCTTCAACAAATTAATAAATTTCTCGTTCTCTATTCGGCTGAATTCGCTGCAGTTTATAAGGTGAAACCTTGTATTCTTGCTTCACTGAAATGCAATAAAAAATATTTTTCATTCATTTTATCTCGAAAGAATAATATTGTCAACTAATTCGCTTCTGTAGTTTTTTATTAATTAAGTCTTCTCAATATGATTAACAAACTAAATGTTTTGTAGGGCCATACTTTTATTTTTACGTTAAGTAAATAGGTACTTTCATAACCTCTGGCGCATCGCTCTTTTTCTCTCATTCTCCGACATATCGTCGCTTTGAAAGAAGAACGCTGCAACTCAAAAAAGCCCGCTTTTCAGGAGAGCAATTTTTAACTTTTCAGAAACTTCTATCGCGCTTGTGCTCAAAACTATTGCGACGATTTTAATGAAAACTACCATTAAAAAAACCGCATTTTAACCTCTTTTCTAATGTAGCATGATTGACTTGAATGGCATTTTAACTAATGACGTCATTTTAAAAAGAATGAAGGTGGTTTGAGTTACATCAGTAATCTCCAAAAATTGCTCCCTAGCGGATATTTTTGTTACACTTTTGAGTTGTAACCTTGTTCATCATAAAGAGCGATTTTTTCTGAACAAAATGATATAAAAATGTCATTTTTCGATTTTTTTTTTGAGTTGCAGCGTTATTCTTCCAAAGCGACGATATGTGATATGTTTAGAGGTTACTATATAAAGTATTAACTTTCAAAAAAAAGAAAAACATTGTGTTTAAAAGTAATAATTTGTACGTATTGTGGGTGTATCGTAGAAGTGTTTTAGTTCCTTTTCCATTGGGAAAAGTCAAAGACCTCTCGCTGAAATTTGTAAACTTACAACTTTTCCGAAATTCGTATCTACGCTGAAAAGCACAAGGATATAATAACAGCTGAGCGGTTTACCATGCAGGTGCACACTACTACGGCTTCGCAGTCTGCTTCCTCTACTGTTCTAAACCAGCATGTTTAGCGTGTATTAACAGCTGCACGTGAGGGCCATTAGGATGCTTCCGCGTGTATATTACCGATGAAAGATGCGACTGTTTATGGAGTATTCTCCGAACTTTACTGTATTTGTTTTGCACTGAACTTTGTTACTTGGCGAATAGTTAGGATATTGGTAACACGAAGGGTTAGTATTTATTGCTTTAGTATTGTTTAGCGGCATTTCTCACATTTTTTTTTTTTTTTCAAACCTGTAAGCTCCGAATTATTTTTAAAATTTTCTACCATCAGCAACAACAGCTCGAAATGTTTTAAGGAATTTTATTTGAAAGTTATTTCAACTAAAAATAGGGCGATTTAAATAAGTCAATAAAACAGGAAAGTAAAACCATAAGCAATTTCAATGCCACAGTCGGTGCCATGTCCCCTCCCGCCCTCCCTCCACTGTGCGCACCCCTCCAGAACGCAATCCTGATTTTCTTTCGCATTTTTCAGTGGGGGGGGGGGATCTAGATATATTTTCAATTTGAGCAAACCTTCAGTTTTTTTTCTTGGTCAAATACGGAAACACATATCTTTTGTTTTTTTTTTTTTTCAATTATTGGTGACATCTACCGGTTTCGATTAGGGGAAAATCTCGAAAGAGACCGATCACACTCCGCTTAAGGAGCCCCAAAGATTTAAAAAAAATCCATGTTTAGTTACTCAACGAAGGAACTTCTGCTCTGCCATTCAAAATAAAAACAAAATGTCGAACCACACACAACAAAGGAGTACAAAATAAAAAGGTATTTCATATGCGAATGTTTATTGCTTTAAAAAAAAAATGGGAACCATTGTGGGGCTTGTTTTCCTTTTTTCATGACTCTGAGAAATATTTTGAAAATTTGCTTGTTTTTCGACATTGTAAATAGTAATCCTGTGTTATTTTCGGAAGCATTTTTAGTTTGAGAGCTTTTTGAACTTGAAAATTAATAAGTGCGCAGATTACTTTCCATAGAAATTAGAAATTCAAAAAATTCTAAGTAATGCATCAATTAAAACCTGCAAATATATTGGTGTCGCCATCTGCTGACTTGCTTATGAACCTTAAAACGTATAATTTTTATTCAGCTTATTTTATAAAAGACAAATTATCTCAGAGTAAATTTCCAGGAATATATTCTTAGTCAAAATTTTGCAAATTTCAATTGTCACCTTGTTTGTCGGTTATAGTTATTTTTAAATAGAAAGTTTCATTTTCGTTACAAGGTGTAGCGTTTTAGTAGTGGCTCCATCTATAGTAGACAATAACACTTCACGTTTCTGTTTATATATTACAATCCTTAGAAGGCATTTCTTTTACGCAATAAAAAGAAATTTTTAGATTTTTTATTCATTCTTATGGAAGAAAATATTACCTTAAGCTGTATATAATTCTTGAGTCAGACTCGTAAGAAAGGCATCGAGTAACAGTAAATAAAAAATTATTTTTAAAAAGTAAATAATAAAAATAGCGTCATACTTTTATTTTTCGTGAAAAGTGCAAGATATTGTAGAACTAATTAATTTAATCTCAAACTTCATTAGCTTTTTTTTTTCTTTCTTTTTTTTTCTTTTTTTTTTTTTTTTCAAGAAAAAAAAAAACTATCTTTAGTTCCGTTGTGCAATTTCTGGAATAAAATTGCCGGATCTAAACGGGAACCTCTCCCAGAGCGGTAAATTCACTTCAGCCGAGGGGGGGAGGGGGGATATATATCAGTGGTTTCCTTTTTGTTGAAACTTGGTATAAAAACTTGAAGGAAGTTAGGAAATGGCGGCAGTTTAAAATTTTACCTCTGCTCGGAAAAATCGCAGATCCGCCTCTGGGTTACGTTTTATGCGTGTGTAATTTCATATAACAAATAAAATACAGTTTAGCTTACGTTTGTCTAATTTCATTTTCCTTTCATTGTTTGACTCATTTGTGTTCCTTTGATGTAACCGCGCTTTAAGATGGCAAAAGTGGGTAAAAGGTCGGGGGGGGGGGTTGCATTCCCCACCTCAATGGTAGGGGGAATGCAACCCCTACCATTAATGTAGTGATGTAGATCATCGTGTTTATTTTTGCACCCTTAATAAAACATGCATTGAGTGTACCCCCTTTAAAAAATTTGAATTGATGATCCAGGTATGCAATGCCCAGTACAGTATGGGATATTTTTTACGGGTCACTGATTTTTCCGTATAAATGTATAATGTGTATATGAAAAGAGAGAGAGAGGGATGAATAAATAGATATATATTTGCACCAGGGCCGTATTTAAGGGGTGGGTTTTTAGGGTTCAAACCCCCTCCGAAAATTTTCAAAACTATTCCAAAAAATGCTTTTTAATGCTTTTTTGCTGAAAAATAATGTTATTACTACTTTATTTTCAGTTTATTTACTTTCCAATTTCATTTGAAAAGTTAAATTGTCATTATTGGATGATAGTACAAATTGATTGATTTATCTGAAATATTTATCTTTATTGTAGCTTTTGAAAACATAATTTCATACAGAATATAGCTTTTTAACCGGGGTAAAGATGCTTTGTACACATTAGAATTTTTTACTTCATTAGAAAGATGTTGTTATTTCATTTATCCGTGTTAATGCCCCTTAAGTATCTGCAGTAAGAAAAAAAGCTATAAAATACATAAAACATGAAATCAAAATTTATTTATCGTATAGATTTCGCGAGAAAAGAGTTCTTAAGCCCTACTCGAAATTAGTCTGGTTGCGGCCCTGATTTGCACATTTGACAGAACCTGCAACTAACCACTATTAAACTCGCTCTAACTGACATAAATTTTCGAATTCAGAATGAACTGGGAGATATGAAGTGGATATTGCTTTACTATTAAAGGAGAAATTGAGTAGACGCTAAGTCAAGTTAAACGGAGCAAATAAGTTTTATGACTTACAACTAAACAAATACAATCGGATAACACACTTGCTTATTTGGTAGGAATATTGCATCTTGCGCATTGTTACGCCACGGGTCATAGGCAGCTGGTGCACCAAAAAAGTACGGGGGGGGGGTCAAAAAAATGGGGAGGGGGTTAGGATGCAGTTCCTTTAATTTTTTTTTTTTTTTTAACAATTTGGCTGTAATATTGGATTTTAACATTGTTGATTGACTTCTAAAATATGCGGAATATGGAATCAAAAATCAACCTGCCTGAATGATTTTCATCCATTCTAATAAAATAACATGAAAAAAGTCCGATTTTTGGAATTTTCAGCTTTTATTTTGGTAAAATTAATCAATCCAGTGAGTAAAAAAATCATTTTTCACTCAAGCATTACTTTTTAACAGTGAAAAGGGAAGGGGCAGAGCCCCTTCACTTTAGGAAGTGAGGGGCAGTCGTCCCCCTGTACCAGCCGCCTATGCCATGGGTTACTAACGAGGGAGTCCATGCAGCAGACTGCGCCATTGGAATTTTTAGGGGGCGAATGTTTTAAGGGGGTCCTTTTTCGTTTTTAGGGGACTATCATTCTGGGGGGAGATCCATAACAGTAGACGGAAGGTACGCCATCGCTCTTAGAGGAATGGGTGCCTCTGGTAACGCATACGCAATTTGTACAATATTTCAATGCTGGAGTAACTAGCTATATTTGATAAAATATTTTGTAATGATCCTTGTGACTTTGAAACACGTATAAGCTTTCTCATAGAAAAGTTGTGTTTTTCCACTTGATGCGCTGAACTTAATTCGCACAGTGATTACCATACTGTAAAATCCTTCAGAAGTTGATTGGAATTAGTTCTATTATTCTTACATTTAAAAGTTTCGGGATTACTATACCAATCTAGATTCTTTGGAAATTATCCAGTGGGAAAACTGGCGGATTTACAGGCTTGGGGGTCCACCGTAATGTTTTTCTAGCGGCCCTTTCAGTGATGAACACCAGTATGTAAAATAGTTTTCCACGTGTATTTTTCGGAGCTTCTTCGGACCCCTATTACGTGGGCAGGAGCGCCCCGATGGGAGGTCACGGAAGGTCACGGATCTCCCAACAATTTCCGTATTCGGCAGTGAAATTGTTGCAAATCTGCAACACTGTAATGATGGGTTAATAGCACAAGACAAAAAGTCCAAAGACGGATTTCAGTCTCTCTCTCTCTCATAGACTTTTTTATGCAACAGATTTAGGCGAAAAAATTTTTGTCACGTTAATAGCTATTATGAGAAAACAATCACACATTTCCGATTCTGTGAACTTAAATGTAGATGCAAGCTTGTTCGACTGCTGCTTAGCAACCTGCTAGCCCATTCATTACAGTTGGCGGGGGAAAATAGGTTAATGCATCTGCAGCGCGCCTTTTCCATTTTGTGTGGAATTTGTACGACTCTAAAGTTACAGAAATCATTTTTCATTTTTAGTTGTGAATCGAATTTTAGGCATTCATTTGTGTTAGTGTTTATTTTCTCCCGGTCCAAGTATCGTTCATTACTTCTTGGTGGTAGTCCGCAAGCTGTTTTCGATCAGTGAAATGTGGCAGCAGATTTCGAGGGCGATGAACCTTCCGAACCACAATTGCAGCTGTTCTTTTCGCTACAAGTTAATTATAATTGAACATCTTTTTACTTTCTCTTGTGGCTCGACTGGTCGTAAAAAGTCGGAAATGATAGTGGTGAATGACATTAGGATTGCTGTTGCGACGCTATTGATAAATTATATTATGTCATCAAAAGCATCTTAACATTCCGCAAAATCGATTCAGAGCCCTGTTTATTTGTAGTCCAAAATGCTATTAAATCTCTTGATTAAATTATTTCCATTGGTAAAATTTCGACTTTGAAGCCCATTGGCAGTATTTGAAGAAAAAAACTCCGAAATATGCGTAGAGCTATATATTCTCTTTTACTCCCTTCCTTTATTTTTTTCCCCAGATTGTGGATGAATTCTAAAAATTACCTTTTTCTTTTCTCCCTCCTTTTAACTTTTTCGATTGTGAGAAATATTCTTTCCCCTTTTTTGTCCTTACCCAGAGTGTGGAGTGCGGCGGGATAATCTGGAGAACCTGGGATAATCAAATTGCAAGTGTCGCCCCCCCCCCCCCAACTGCCGTAAGGAACCCAAAGGGTATTGAAAAATACATGGATCGGCTCTTGCTATTTGGGTTGGAGTAGATGACATTATCCAACATCCGACTAATGTCTCAAACGTCTTGGATCCAAACTACCACTGGGCTTTAATTTTGACGTTGCAGCAGTTGCCTTGAGAAACAGAGGCAAAATAGTTGCGATTCGCTGTGTCCCTAGAGAAGCAGTCTGGAATAGATCAAAATTGTGTGGGGATGCACCGATTAATCGGCCACTTTGCCTATTATTGATAATCGGCTGATATATTTGAATTTTACCGAAAAATCGGAGAAAAAAATATTTTTCAAATAGTATTTTTTAAAATATACCTTAACAAAGAAACTGTGATAAATAATTTTATTAACATTAAATAAATGTAATTTTCTGCAATCCTTACTTTAACATGCAGTATGAAAGTGTGCAGAGTGAAAACAAAACAAATAGTTCATACAATGCGTAAAACTGAATGGAATATTTGAAAATTACTCTTTAGGGGTTCTCGCGGACACATTACGTGAATGCAGAACCAGCACTGACGGAAAATTTGAAATTTGTCAGGCGAAATAGGGAAAGGAGACTCAGTGTTCCGAGCTGTAAGTGATAGTTAACATTTCATTAAATCATCTTAATGCGGTAATTGCTCTTGCTGTTTCCGAATATTAAACCCAAATACTAAAAAACATCGAACTGATAACTGAGGAGCCACTAGTTCTAATATCAACTAATTCGGTTTATTTTTGATAACTAATCGAATCATGAATTGCAGCATTCGCAGACAATAATGAATGTAAATATTGCAATAAATATAGATAATTTCGCACATAAACACTTTCATATAAATAAATGACTCCATTTTCACAATCAAGCAATTACCGCAAGGGCCGCTTGCAATAATTCATGGTGCAAGCCTCTTTCTAGTTTAGTGTATTGTACGAAAAAATGGCAGACGAATAAATTTTCCCACAAAGATAAGCGGAGAACTACTACACTAGACAGCAACAGGTTCACATTGTTAATCTTGATAAAACGGGCGTAATTTTAACAACCCTCATAAATATGAAGTTTCTAGTTCTTGTTTTCTTTCTTCTGACCTGCGTCGGGTTTTCTCAAAAATCCATCAACCTCGTATTCTCTGTCTTCCTTTATGCTAGGAGTGAAGGGTCGAGCGAGTAACTGAAGGATGAACCTGTTTGGTAACCAACTGAAAGAACATCTTATTATACACGATAATTAACCTTTCTTTTTCTCAAACTCGTAACCCTTCGCAGATGGTATTAACCCAAAGATTTAATCGCTCGCCTTGGTTAATCTAGTTTGTTTTGTTTCGCTTTTTAAGAAATCGGATTTCATTGACCTCAGATGATTCGTAAAGCGGCAACTTTGAAATCTTGGCTCTTCGCCGGAAGAATATGTAAAAGACTGGCTAATTTTAATTCAGGGCATTTGAGACATTCAACCTTTACGGAGGGGAGCAAAATACATATACACTGGGTTGGTGTCCAAATCAAACGTACTTAAGTTGAACAGTCGATTAAACATAAGTTTTAGTGTAAACAATTGTGATATTGGCGAAATTTGACAGCTGAATTCTTAAAGCTTACCAATATTTTTTTTTTGTCCGTCTGATGCGCTTGTGCTTTTTGTGGGGTGACGACGGGAGAAATGAGGTTACCATAAGGGAATGCACACGCTATTCTCTGGTAAAAATGCAGAGCTCAAATACAAATACAAATGCGACGACCAGCAACAGGCTCTGGACCCAACTGGGCTGGTCCTAGTCAAATTATAGACCCCAATGAAGATCAGTGGCCCTCTTAAAGCTATCAACTCCATTGCTCCTTATCGCCTCTTCCGATAAACTGTTCCAAGTTCCCCCTGCACTGCAAAAATAGTAATTTTTCCGAATTTCCAGATTAGCCTAAGATTTAAAAAGCTTAAAACAATGACCCCTTGTCCTGCTTTCCGTGCGAAAATCTAACCCAGTAATTCATAATAACATCACAAAGAATGTTTTAAAATGCTCCGATCTTGAAGGGTACTTCTTTTACAAAATGTTCTTTGCACTATTATTTCCGATTTGTTTTTTTGCACAGCATACCTGAGACTAGCTTATGTTTTTTTTCTATAGGGAGGCCATTTTGTTCCCTCATTAAAAGTTCGGGCTAGTCAAACGAGACGAAAAAAAAAAAATCCGGTATACTTTAAGAATTTTTCTACAAAATTTTGCCAATATAACTTTTTGAACTTTTTTGTAATCGACTGTTCAAATTGTGTATCCCAGTCGGGGCTGCATTCAAAAATTTTCTTGTACCAAACGGCAATGGGAAATAATTGAATCCGGAGTAGTCACCAACTTTATGTTGTAGATTAATTTATTTTTCCAGAAAAGAAATATCGGAACAGTATTCCGATGTGTTCTGGCACAAAATTACCTCTGAACCAAACACACATACTTGCAATAAAAGTACGTGCATTTACATGACCTCTCAGCTCCTTAATAACTTCAAATCCTTGCGAATGATAACCCAAAGATTTAATCCCTTGCCTTAGTTAATCAAATGTTTCTTTCTCTGTTATTTAGGCTTTTGAAAAAAAGTTTCAATTATCTATTGATTTGTAAAGCGGCAATTTTAAAATATTGGCCCTGTGTCTGATTTAAATGGAAAGCTCTGGCTAATACGATCCATCTGCCCTGCCGTTTGGATCTTTACCGAGAAGTACATATACACTGTTTTCACTTTTATCTGAATTTATACTTGTAGTGAATTCAGACTATTTACATATCGAAATAAGTTCCGAAGACTACAAAGTTCCCACATTGATTTTCTTAAAATCTAAGTCATGGATAACAGTTATGTGTGTGTTGTGTGATATAAATATATACTGCATAGATAAGTGCTGTCTAAAATTTTTTCGTACGACCTCCGCCGCATCTGCGCACGCGCGAAGTCTCTTCGGACTTTCTCGAAATGGGGGGGGGGAAGCAACGAGGAAGTAATAAGCGAACAAAAGCTGAAGGCATCGGGTAATGCGCATCCAAAAACCTAACTCCCCTTTTTCAGATGGAAGCGTCCGTGGCTGCCAGGCGCACAAAACGCAAACAGACAGTATAACATATCTCTTTGCCTTTTCGTTTTCGTTTTAAAGTCGAAGTGGGACAATTTCGCCTACCAAATCCTTTGAAATAACGAGTCTTATACATTCTGAAAATTAAATAACTTTAAGGATATCCAAATTTTAACCGAAAAAAAAGTCTAGCGAAATGAATTAGTAATTTTACATTTTAAGTTTTTACAACTCTATCTCAACCGGACTATACTTTCTAGGGGAGAGGTGTTGGTCTCGACTTGAAAAAGTTGTCAAATAGAAAAGTCTATAAGCAAAAGGATCGAGGGGGTTGACCCACCTTGATATGCCACAGTCTTGCCCCCCACCCCACCCCTCTTCTTAATGCCCCACTGTCTTACGGTAGGGCAGTGTCTAGTCTTACGATAAAGACTGAAAAATGAACGTCAGCCAATGCCAAAGGGTAAGCTCTCCTGTACCACAAAATTAATGAAAGTCGATTGGAAAAAGACATCTTGTTGCTTGTTGTTGGAACAAAACACTAACAGCATTCAACACGCGTTTCTTCTACTTCATAGCTGTGACGCAGTTATCGATTTACACATCTGCTGTTGCGAAATAACTTTTCGTGTTTGTGTTTTACTGCTGTGTAGGTCGTGGCCGTGAAAATCTACCTGTTCGCTTGGCACGCAGTTTTGGGGCGGCAACTCTCCATTCAGGAAAGGAAACATTTCGCATCAGGTGGGAGAACACGCGAAATGTGTGTAACATCATGTGTGTATAAGGTTCGAGTGACAAATTAGAAGGCGAAAGGTTTGTTGGGACATTTAAAGGTTTGCTTGACAATGATAAAATTAAAATCTAACCAGAGTGATCGATCTCTAGAGGCAAGAAGGTCTTCTGTTCATAGGACATCACATAAGGATAACTTTCCATGTGCAGTGTTTGGTGTTGTTAATTATACCACTCTGGTACCCGAGCACGAGTAGACATCTACCCGATTTTAGTGGAATCTGTACGGCTTCCGTTTTTACGAGCAGCATTAAAGTGGAAGTCCGATTTGGCTTAACACACATGCCACGAGACCCGTTTATGGGGCAGGCAGGCATTCACAACAAACACATTCACACAGAGAAAGGACAAAAAATAGAGAAAGGGATTCGAACCCGGTGTCTCACCATCCCGGTCGGACTTCTCTGCCCGCTAGACAAGGTGGTCGGCATGTGCAATGTGCATGTGCAATACTTTCATTCGATTGCAGTTCACATAATTTTGCGTCACCGCTAAGAGAAAATTTTCCGTGTGCGGGATTGGAAATTTCATGAATTAAGAAAAGAGATATTTGATTTTTTGACAAAAAAAGAGGATGCACCGTTTTTTGAACTTGCAAACAGAACAAACATAAATATGCCTGACATGAATATTTTGAAAGCTTAATTTCAAATTTTGTCAAGTCTTAATCTGCTATTTTCGTTTGAAAATAACCATTTAAAAAATATAAACCATGCTGCCATTTGCATGATGCTAACGAAATTAGAATGTTGTTAGTTCACTAGTTTTAACTACAGTCTTATCACTCTTACTGACTAGTAACTACAGTTAACTTGTTTTAAATTATTTTTGAACCAGATATATTTTACGATTTTTTTAAATCAATGTAGCTGTTATTGGGATACATTTGGAATAAAAAGCATAGAATTCATAAATGAACTGGACTTTCATTCGATATTTCCACTGATATTAAAATAATATACTCGTAAAAGCTTCTCGTATTGTAGTGCACGAAATCCCATATTTGTTTTTCTGTCTCAACTTCTATCACAGTGTCTTCTTTTACTCCTTTTGTTCTACTTTTGTTTTCGTAAGATTTGTATCTTCAGGTCCTTAGAAAGAAACATTGCACATTAAAAAAATTAACGAAAAAATAAGATCAAAAGATATATTGGCTGTTGCCAATTAGTTGAAAAAGTATTTATCATCCTAGATCTCTTATCACTAATTAATTTATGCTAATCAGCCGATAAAAATCTTTCGAATTGTCCCAAAAGGTGGAAAAAAGGCTAAATTTTGATTCAAATTTCCAAACAGGTTTTCCTTTTGAGTTCGAATGAGTATGTTAATCTAAGTTTGCTAATCTAAGTATGTTAATCTAATTATTCTTTGGCAACACTCTGTTGCCCTGCGAGTATGCCACGGGAACGTAGATCATATCTTCTTCACCATTGACTTAATTATACTTGTTGTCGGTCCTTTTTATCTGCGATATTAAGTACTTTCATTTTGTTTCTTAACAAACTGTCCTTTTGTCAACTTGTAAACTGACTAATTTCGGATGCTTAAAATTATACGAATGTACAATTCAGAAATTGTATATAATTTGTTAGTGCTTTTTTTTCCCTATTAGTGGGAATTTTAGTTTTCGAATTCTTGTTTCTCATTTATGAATTTGAAGGGAAAAGGTAAGAATTCACTGTCCACTGTAGATTTTGCATAAAAATACAAAATGTTATAATAGTTAAGTCTATTGCCACATGAGCGCCATTTTGGAGTATGAAGAAAATACAACTAGAAGATATTAAGCGAAAGAGAGTAGTTGTAAGTATTCTTTTAGAAAGGAACAACATTCGAAGACGATTTTTCTTTACACTGGAGCTTTAAAACATTGGCTTTAAAGAAATAACACGAAAAAAGATCGACTCGTGTCATTAATGTAACTTATTTACTTCCGAACTAGAAGGTCCTTCGCTCTTATACTGACGTTATAGCTGCTGCTTTGAGAAACTGCTAGGTGATGAGGTAGCTGTGACGAGTTGTCTGAAATCATTTACTTGACTGTAGCTTTTGTAGTTTTCTCTTATTCAGTACTGATATGCGAGATTCCCACATTCAGAAGTCCTCCTAAAAGAATCGGGTAATCTGTCCAGAGGGAAACTTAGCCTGCTCTGCAATGCCCGTTGAGGCGCTTGCGTCGCGAAGCAAACAAGCCACGATTGATGAGTTCACGTTTTAAAATGTCCGAGCTAAAAGCAGACACTTCTGAATATTTTTCAATATTTAAAATCTAGAATTACATGACAATAGGCCAATTGCGATTTGTCTTGTCAAAGCACAATTGCAAATATGTTTAATGCTTTGCTCTTTGTCATGGTGTTTGAACAAGAAAATGATTCGTATTTTTATGCCTTCCTATGACATTGAAAAATTGCATTCTCATCCTCGACGAGGCTTCTGAATTTTTTTTTTTTTTACCACCTTTCGTCGCCCACGCCTTTGACCTTGGAAGGTTCGAACAGAATCCCACAGGTGATGGCACACAACCTCATCCCACTACTTGATGCCTTTTACACACTGAGTGAACATTACCATATCCTAAAATGGGGGTAAGCAAGTGAAATATGGAGAGAGGTTTGGATATTTTGTACTTTTCCGCGATATTTGGAAGTCTTCCGCGTGTTGTTTTTTTTAAGCTCGATGGCGCCACGGATGGATCAAGTGAACAAATGATTGAGTGGTTTACAGGAAGAGGTAATTTGTTACCTGAATGGGAAATATTGTGAATTTTGCTGCAACAGTTGACAGAAGCCGCATCCATGAAAATGACTGTAACGTGGGCATGGAGTATGGAGGTTATCTCCCAGAGGGGCTTGCAAACTGGCAAAGTTAGTAACACTTTTTTGAAAAATAGATTTACTGATAATTCTGCAAGAAATTGCGTTTGTTTCACTTGAAGGCATTTTTGCATAGCATTCTCTTATTTGTTTATGTTTTATCAAAAATCTTGAATGCATAAAATGAAATGATTTAATCTCTTACGACTCTCGACTACTAACAGGACACATGTCTTACCCCATTTTTATTCTTTAGTCACCTGGCAGTCTAAAAATTAGTACATAATGTAAAAAGACGATGTGGGCCAACACAAACTACGCCTGGAATATTTACGACTTGAGAATTGAATATTGCTTGATCACAAAAATAAATAAAGCATTAAATTTAACTTATTTTTGAACTGTAATGCTCATTTTTTTATGGTAAATGGCGATAAAAGACAGAGAGAGAGAGAGAGCAATATTATGAAATTTCAAAGTGTTAAGGATTTAGCCAACTTTTAATTGATTACGTGGTGATAAATATGTAATTTAGATAAGATTCTGAACAACATTAGCAATGTGATTGCCACGGTAAGTGGACATTGCTTTCTTCACATATAGGAAGCAAAGTTTTTCCGTAAAAACCTTACGAATTCGTTTTGTTTTCGAATTTTATTTTCTGCGGTTTTGCCTTACAGTTTGTCGCCACTTCTTTGCACAAAAAACTTCAGCGATATATATAATAAAGAAAAAATAAATCATAAAATCGACGTTATAAAATCTCAAATCTGAAAAATACAACATACGTTTTTTAAGCGGTTACGCAAAGACCTTTTTTCAGTTTAAAAAAAAAAAGATTAAGAACTTTAATCGGCTAGAAACGAACTCAAGTTTTATTTATTAGTATTGTATGTTTACTGAACATACTGCACTCTCAACATATCTTGTTAGTTCAGTTTATACAATGCTTAATCAATCATTGTTTTGTTATAAACTAGGTCCATGTTACAGTAAAGCTCGTACCCTAGTGAAAATGACCGGCTTTTACCGTCTTAAAGGCGGTTTTTGGACAGGCGGCATAAGCCGGTCAATGCCGGCTTTGGCCGTCTACGTCTTAGACGGTAATGACCGGCTTTAGCCGTCTAAGACCAAGACGGCAAAGACCGGCTTCAGCCGTCTAAGACCGGCTTTAGCCGCCTAAGACCAAGACGGTAAAGACCGGCTTCAGCCGTCTAAGACCGGCTTCAGCCAGCTAAGCCATAGAAAGCAGGCTTTGACCATCTACGTCTTAGACGGTAAAAACCAGCTTCAGCCAGCTAGCCCAAAGAAAGTCGGCATTGACCATCTGTTATCGCCTGTCCAAAAACCGCCAGCTTACTGCTAATGACAAGGACAAATCTTATGCAAATAGTTTTTAGGATCATGGTTTCAAATTTGAAGTAGATGGATTCAAATTCAGAGCAATTATATAATCCCAAATATCATAACAAAAAAACAAGGAGGTGCTTAGAATGATCTCATGAAATTATGAAGTTACATACAATTAGGGCTGCAATTTGGGTGGGGATACCAGACCTATAGTACCGAGGCCTGGAGCTTTAAGGAGCCCACAAAGTCATAAAACTGTTTTTCCAATAATAATGTTCATAATTTCATTGAAAAAATTAAGCTATTTTCCAAAAAATCTTACATTACATTGCCGATTCTTGACACTACAAATATAAATGAAATACTCTTGCATTAAAGAAAAAAAAATCAAAAGTTTTTGAACACATGAGGGCATAATTCCTTAAAACTGGTCAAAGCCGAAAACGACCATGCAGATTTAAGCCAACTGAAGCGAATACAGGAGTGGTTGGATGTAGAAAAAGTCAAATGCAATACTGTTGGCCTCCCTTTAACGAATACTATCGGTTTCAAGAAATATTATTCGATTAAGCGGGGATCTTTAACATTGCGTCTATGGGACGGGTTCCAGGATTTTTATTCGTTTATCCGTTACCCGATTAGGCAAGGACGATAGTATATATATGTGTGGTAATAATTTCTACACTCAATTCAATTATTTTTCAATTAATATTAGGAATGCCGGTTCTGCTTAAATTTTTACATTCAGAACTTTTTATTCCGAAATTTGATCTTTTTTTCGTTGGTCCATTAACTCGTCCTACAGAAAATTCATAGCATAAAGCGTTCGAAATTACTGCTGGTCCACGGGTCCCAAACCAGTAAGACTCGCCTTGAACCACTGCAAAAAAAAAAAAAAAAAAATTAGTGGTTCGTCGGACCACTAATTTTTAAAATAATTTCTAACATTGGTATATCACATACCGAGCCCCATTGGACAGGGCCCTCTTGATTTTGAAAAGTTTGTCATTGGTCATAAGAGTCCTAGTCCGGAGTTTCGAAAATAGCACATCATAGAACCGATTTTTCGGATTAGCCGATTGTCCTTCTTAATTGACAAGTGATGTTGGAAATTAGCGGGGAACTTTGATATCTCTCAGGAGGAGAGACATTAGTCCCAGGTGTTTCTTTTAATAGTCTTGATGATATCGCCACATGCGACCCAGTGGAGGATGAGATTCTTCGTGTGGACAAGGTTGGCCAATTCATCTGCTTTTTCATTCTCTTCAATCCCCATAAGCTGGGGTCCAGATTAGTCGAATTTCCGTGTGAGAGTCCATCAGATTGCCGCTACCTTTCCATATCATGAGCGAGATATGTGGTGATTTATCTTTCACGGCCACGAGGGAGTTCAGAATCGACAAGCTGTCATAAAGAATAACATTTACAGCATTATGCTGGCAAAGGCAAATGATGGCTAGCCATAAGGCTAGTCCTTTCGCTGTAAAGACAGAGTTGATGGGGGCCACTTTCCCTATCAATTCAACGCCACTGTTAAAGTTCACGATTCCGGTGCTAACCTTGTCTCCTTTTTTGGAAGTGTCTGTGGCTATAATATTGCAATGGGAAAATATGTTGTTTTTACACTCTTGGAGGAGCTTGATAAATCCAAGTGAAAAATGTCAATTCTGGTTAGATTTTTTGCTGCAAGTTGGTTAATGATAAGTTGCCTGTTAAATGAGTTTCTCGGGCAGACCCATATAAGATAATCAGTCTTCTATAGTTTTGCATGTATTGCACAACGGGGAATTTTCCTTGCGAATAATAAATAGCTTTTCTTTAGTTAAGATAGATTCGATTAGTATCCTGTTTCGCTTGGTCTCGCTGTATTTGTTATTTATCCATTTAAAGTTCATTCTGAGAGGTGAAATGCTTTCCTTAAATTTGTTGTAATACTTAGAATTGCATCAAGATAACATTTTTTATTCTTTCTTAAAGTAAGTTTGAACATCTATCGAAGTGCAAATGGAATCGGTCTTAATTAATATCAAAACAATGTGCGTAGTGATGACTCGTTGCCAATCGCGGGATAAGTAATTCCTGTTTGCATCCGTGGTTTAAGTCGATGGCGTCAAAGTAGCGCTTATATATGTTTAGTTATTGTTATCAGATCACCCATTTCATACTTTAAAAATACTTTTCACAGCAAAAATACATTTTTAAAATTATTTAAAGCTTTTAAAGAGCAAAGAAAAAAAAAAAAACCTTACAACTGCTTAACTGCGAAATTCACTGTTTACATCCGAAAGCCGAAAGTATTTATTTCTGTCACACATCCATTCTTTATAAAATGCTAAAAAATGTTTCCTATCCAAAAGGAACTAGACAAACCAAATCTGCTCTTTATTTAGTTATTCTGAAAAAAAAATATTGTTGTCTTTTACTTATAATTGGTATCTTTATTAGTTTAGTAAATAATGTTTTTGCAGAATAGTGAAAAACAATGAAGTTATACGAACACAAATGTGTAATTTTATCTCTGTCAATACTCTGTATGTATAATTTCATAAAAAGGGTGCAATCATTTTTTGTTGCCGTGTACGTTTTGACAACCATTTGTATATTTTGTCTAGTTTTATAACACCTAATGGAAATTTATTATTTTTCATATCATTGCCCAAATTAATATTGCTTGCTTAATCTTTTAAACTGTCATCAGAAAACAAATTTATCAGGGAAGTTTGTTTCTTAAAAAACAAAGTTAATGTATGTTTTGCTATTTTAGAATTCAACTTGCAATTTCACAGAATTCTCTCTCTTTCTCTTTTTTAGTAATTGTTCTGCTGAACAGCAAAAACCTTGATGTGTATTTTCATGGTTTTAACAATGTAATGTAACTTTCTTTGAAATTTATCAAAATCTACAAAAAAAAAAAAAAAAACTTATGTCAAATTGTTATAGTAAAGAAGTGAATCCTGCTGCATAAAAAAGCCTTTTTAATAAATTTCTTTTTGATCAAGCCACGCTTTGTTCCAATTATAATTTGCATTCGTCACGCTTTACTGTAGATATTCGCCTTTATTACAAGGTAGCATTGGAAAATGATACAGCGTTCATCAAAGGGGTGAAAGTTGGTACCGGCTTTGATAAAAACAGTCAAAGGCAGTAAAGGTGAAAAGAACCACCTTGCTTAAAGCTAGTACAGTCTTCAACTGTCTTCATGCAAGACGGTACCGGCTTCAAGCAAGGCGGTCAATGGCAGTACCAGCTTAGAGCAAGGCGGCTGAAGGCGGTGCCGGCTTCAGGCAAGACGGCTTAAGGCGGTGCCGGCTTCAAGCAAGACGGCTGAAGGCGGTACCGGCTTCAAGCAAGACGGCTGAAGGCGGTACCGGCTTCAAGCAAGACGGCTGAAGGCGGTACCGGCTATTTTCTAAGGTTGCAGAAGCCGGTCATTTTTACTAGGGTACGTAATTCTATTGTATGTCGGCGCCATACGAAATAATATTGCGAACTCGCCTGTTTTAATTTCCCAACCTTTTCCGGTTTCTCTGATTTTATTTATTTATTTATGATTCTCTTATATATTTCCAAATGATGCAGATAATTTCGATCCTTTTTTGATGAAAAAATAACGATTGAAATCTTTCCAAAATTTTGTACTCCTACGTTTATTCTAAAAGAGACTGGAAAGTACTGCTGTATTATCAGCCTGCATGCACTAATTTTAGACCCTTTGAGCTCTTAATTGCGTCGAGGTAAAAAAAAAAAAAAAATGGCGCAACCAGACCAGGTTGTTCGTTCGGTCGTTACTGAATTAATCTTTCGTGGGCAGTCAGTCATTCACCCCTCAACTCTACTCCACTTGTGATAATCACCTTCCCATTATGCATCGTTTTGCCCGAAAGCTCGTGGTCGCTCACTCATAAGTTAAAAAAAGAACGATGTAATCTGTCATTCTTTCATCTGCTGCCAAAAGCTGTTACACCTGCATTTCAGCTCCAAATGTTAAATATTAAATACAGTACTAATTGTTTCTCAGTAAGCTTTTCTGAATCGACTAAATGAAGATAGAGAAACCTCTATCAGTTTTCAAAACAGTGTTTGCTATTAATCAGACTTTTGTTTCAATATTTAGGAAATATTTCTAGAGTTCTCCTCTGAATAGTTTTAAGTAAAACCGCATTTAACTTACAATATTTAAAATTTTTTGTTGATTTTGATAAATTTAATCTTCTTTTTTTTTTAAATTTATTCGAGATGCATATTCCCACTGTTTTTAATCGATCGTTTTTTCTGTACCTCAGAACCAGACTAACGTAAATCCATTTTCGTCACTTTTCAGTAGAGGGCGAAAAAGATTGTCGTATGCATGCAAAGGATGGGACTCGCGCTCTTTTGACACTGCTAAATAATTTTGAAGGAATTTCTTTTGTAGAAAAACGTTCTCATGGGTCGATGCGGAATAAGATTCTACATACAATGCAGCAAAAAAGTGAAAATCGCCATATTTGGACTTACGTCGTTCTGGTTCTGAGGTACAGATTTAAGTTTACTAGATTTAGAATTGATAGAATTGTTTGATTTTATATCGTTTCTTTCAGCGTGTTGATGATTTAAATCAATTGTTTGAAATCAGCTCTTTTAATCTTGATTTGAATCAAATTATTTATTTTTAAGATATTGCCATTGATAATTTTTTAACCTAAATCCTGTAACTCCCTTTGAAAATTTTGGGTTTTACAAGCTCTGCCTTTTCTTAATCAGTAGAACCTATTACTATCATTTTTGATTCCCTAGGCTTTCAGGCTTTCTACTTGCTTGATTGTTCGTATCTGCTTTAAGTATCTATTCTTAGTCAATCTGAAAACTCAAATTTTTAGTTTGTAGTCTGTAGCCAATATTTTTAAGTTTTGACTTGACTACTTTTGTATTATTAGTGGACTTTTTTCAACTTTTGCCGATTCTCAACGGTAAAAATTGCTACTTAAAGCATTCTATAAGGTTTCTCTTCATAGGAAACATGCCCCCCCCCCCCCCCCCCCCCCCCCAATTCAAAGGAGGAGAACTCAAAAACAAACGATTATAAACCCAATATTCAAACCAGCCATTCACCACACGTAACTAACGACACTGTAAACACTATCACTCATGGTACAAACTTTTTTCTTATATATTACATAAACATACTGCCCAATTAAAAAAAACCACACAAAAACAAAAATCAAAAAAACAAATCTACCGCATAACCCTATACACACCAAAAACTAAAATCCACACAAAAAATCATACCAATTTAAAACCAACCCCCCTCTCTCTATCCTCTCCCCCAACCCTCAATTCAACTCCCAATAAAACTAAACACACCCTACTACTTAAAACCTATCCAAACAAAAACCTTCTTACACCCCATTATCCAAACTACCTCAACCTAATCTCCCCTAATAATCATATACAATCTCCATTCCAACCCTCACCATCCTTCATCCCACATTCTTCATTACCTTATCAAACCCAATCTCATAAACAAAACATTTACCACTTCTCCTTCACCAATTCTTTAAACTAATTCCCATAATCCCACCTCCACCCCCTACCACCCCCAACAAATCTCTCCTCAAACAACAAAACCCTCCCCACCTCTTAACCCCCCATAAATACTTCTTCACCAATACCACTACCCTTCTCAAAACCATAAAAACCCTTTTTATTTTTTTTTTTTTCACCTTTATCCCCCCCCATCCAAAACACTTCCCCCCTCCCCCCCTCACCAACACATAACACCAATCAAATCCCTCTTTTTTATTCATCCCCAATTCCATACAACACACATCTTTTACATAAATCTAATTCCCTCAACCTAACATACCCCCCCATTATCAAAACCCAAACAACCTCAATAATTACTCCACAACAATCCAATCTACTCTCACTAAAAACACACCCCTTCCCAACAACCCCCAACTCATATAACCCCTATACTCTAAACCACCAAATAAATCCACCTCCCTTAAACCCACACCTCCCCCACTACCACTCATCCAACTAACTCCCTTAACTCTTACCTCCCAATCCCCCACACTCCTCCCAAACCAAATCTTCTACTACACAAAACTCTATACAATCCACATCCTTCCAAACTCCAACCTCCACCCTCATAATACCCCTCACCCAACCACCACAATCCCTTAATTATTCACCTTTTACCAAACCCAAAACCCCCCCCCCCCACCCCCACACACCCCATTACTCACCATTCAACCTTACCTCCCACCCCCATTATACCCACCCCCCTACTCCACCACAGCTTACCCAAAACCACTCCCACCACCTCCCCACCTCCCCCCCCATATCCCCCCCATCCCCACCCCACACCCATACCTCCACTCACAATCAATACACCACCCCCAACCACACCCCTCCAACAACATCACATAACTTCCCCAACCTCCTCCACAAACATACCCTCTTCCCCTAATCAAACCAAAACATTCCTCCCCAAAACATCCCTTTAACCAAAAAACCCCCATCTACACCCACCAATCTCACCCCCCCACCCAAAAAACCCTTACATCCCCAAAAACATAAAAATATATTACATTATACAAAACATTTACCTATACAACAATCCTAATCTTCCTCCAATGTCTACCGGTTCAGGGGCACGACTTTTGTCAAGTTTATAAGAACATTTCGGATTACACTGATCGTTGATGCTTATTCGCTCACGATGGCGACATTGTTGGTGGCCGTTTGTTATTTTAGGGACACTGCTTATATGCGTTGATTAGAGGAGCCAAGAGAGGTGGCTCGTGTTGGAGACTGTTTATTGTTGGGGGGGCGGCGGGGATTGTTGATGAGGTGGACTGGGAATTTTGGGTGCTTATTATGCTTGTGGATATCGGGGGGCATTACAGGGTGGGTTCTTGGAGGGGGTTTGACGTTGGGGTTTTGCAAGTGGAGGCGCGGGGGGGGGTCTTGTTAGGGGGGAGGGAGCGGGGGGGGGGGGGTGGTGGGGTGCGGGTTTTGGCGGGGGGGGGGGGGGGGGGGGGGCGGTTGGCGGGCGGGGTGGTGAGGGGTGGGGCGGGGGCGGGCGGAGCGGGGGGCGGGCCGGAGTGGGGGGGGGGTGGGGAGAGGGTGGTTTGGGGGGGTGGGAGGGCGGGTGGGGGGGGGGGGTGGGTGGGGCGGGGGGGAGGGGGGGGGGAGGGGGGGGGGTGGGGCAGCGGGGGGATGGGGGGGGGGGGGTGTGGGGTGGGGGGGGTGGGAGGGGGGGGGGGGTGGGGGAGGGGGTGGGGGAGGGGTGGCGTGTATGCGGGGAGGTTGGGGGGTGGCGTGAAGGGGGGGGGGTTGGGGGGGGGGGGGGGGGGTGGGGGGTGCGGGTGGGGAAGGGGGGGGAGGGGGGGGGGGCGGGTGGGGGGGTGGGTGAGGTGGAGGGGGGGGTGGGGGCGGGGGGGGCGGGGGGTGGGGGGGGGGGGGGGGGGGGGGGGGGGGGGGGGGGGGGGGGGGGGGGGGGGGGGGGGGGGGGGTGGGGGGGGGGGGGGGGGGGGTGGGGGGGGGGGGGGGGGGGGGGGGGGGGGGGGTGGGGGGGGGGGGGGGGGGGGGGGGGGGGGGGGGGGGGGGGGGGGTGGGGGGGGGGGGGGGGGGGGGGGGGGGGGGGGGGGGGGGTGGGGGGGGGGGGGGGGGGGGGGGGGGGGGGTGGGGGGGGGGGGGGGGGGGGGGGGGGGGGGGGGGTGGGGGGGGGGGGGGGGGGGGGGGGGGGGGGGGGGGGGGGGGGGGGGGGGGGGGGGTGGGGGGGGGGGGGGGGGGGGGGGGGGGGGGGGGTGGGGGGGGGGGGGGGGGGGGGGGGGGGGGGGGGGTGGGGGGGGGGGGGGGGGGGGGGGGGTGGGGGGGGGGGGGGGGGGGGGGGGGGGGGGGGGGGGGGGTGGGGGGGGGGGGGGGGGGGGGGGGGGGGGGGGGGTGGGGGGGAGGGGGGGGGGGGGGGGGGGGGGGGGGGGGGGGGGGGGGGGGGTGGGGGGGGGGGGGGGGGGGGGGGGGGGGGGGGGGGGGGGGGTGGGGGGGGGGGGGGGGGGGGGGGGGGGGGGGGGGGGGGGGGGGGGGGGTGGGGGGGGGGGGGGGGGGGGGGGGGGGGGGGGTGGGGGGGGGGGGGGGGGGGGGTGGGGGGGGGGGGGGGGGGGGGGGGGGGGGGGTGGGGGGGGGGGGGGGGGGGGGGGGGGGGGGGGTGGGGGGGGGGGGGGGGGGGGGGGGGGGGGGGTGGGGGGGGGGGGGGGGGGGGGGGGGGGGGGGGGGGTGGGGGGGGGGGGGGGGGGGGGGGGGGGGGTGGGGGGGGGGGGGGGGGGGGGGGGGGGGGGGGGGGGGGGGGGGGGGGGGGGGGGGAGGGGGGGGGGGGGGGGGGGGGGGGGGGGGGGGGGGGGTGGGGGGGGGGGGGGGGGGGGGGGGGAGGGGGGGGGGGGGGGTGGGGGGGGGGGGGGGTGGGGGGGGGGGGGGGGGGGGGTGGGGGGGGAGGGGGGGGGGGGGGGGGGGGGGGGGGGGGGGGGGGGTGGGGGGGGGGGGGGGGGGGGGGGGGGTGGGGGGGGGGGGGGGGGGGGGGGGGTGGGGGGGGGGGGGGGGGGGGGGGGGGGGGAGGGGGGGGGGGGGGGGGGGGGGGGGTGGGGGGGGGGGGGGCGGGGGGGGGGGGGGGGGGGGGGGGGGGGTGGGGGGGGGGGGGGGGGGGGGGGGGTGGGGGGGGGGGGGGGGGGGGGGGGGGGGGGGGGGGGGGGGTGGGGTGGGGGGGGGGGGGGGGGGGGGGGGGGGGGGGGGGGGGGGGGGGGGGGGGGGTGGGGGGGGGTGGGGGGGGGGGGGTGGGGGGGGGGGGGGGGGGGGGGGGGGGGGGGGGGGGGGGGGGGGGGGTTGG
>JAXGGA010002344.1:0-124611 GCA_038373865.1 Uloborus plumipes | reverse complement strand
TCGGCTTTTGTCATTTTTTGATGTTTTTCTGCATTTTTTTACAATTTTTGGCATCTCTTACCCCCACATCTCCGGAAAAATTTTTCAAAGGGACAGTGAAAATTTTTATTAAAATTATGCAATAAAACCCTTTAGGAAAACCCTAAAACCCCCAAAGAAAATTTGAACCCCAAACTAATTTGTTGAACTTTTTATTTGGGCTTTTTTTTAAAAAAGGGGTTGCCCCTTAAAGGTCGACCTCCAGGGGGCCCCTTGTGAAATTGTAAATGAACCCAAAGAACTCCTAAAAAAAAGGGCCCCCCTTTCCCAAAATTTCCCGGTTTCCCTTTAAACAAAATGCCAAATAATTCAGTTAATTTCACAAAAAAGGGGGCCCCTTTTTTTTTAAAATTTCCCCAAACAAGTTTTAGTTGGGCCCCCCTAAAGGCTTTGCCAAAGGGAAAAAGAAAAAACCCCAAAATAATTTTTTAAATGCCCCTTTTAATAAAACCCTAAAACGAAATTTTCCCCCAAAAAATTTAACAGGACCAAAAATTAAAAAACCTTTTCCTACCATTCCACGACAAAAAATTAATAATTTTAAATATTTAAAACTTTACAAAAAAGCCCCTTTTAAGAAAAACAATATTCCCCCCAACCCCCACTTATAACCTGTTCCCCTTCCCCAAACCAGCCCCAAAAAAACCTTTCCCGCAATTATAAAATTTTAAATTACAAAAGCCAAATTTTCCATTTCCTTTTTTTTAACCGGAAATTTCCCTAAAAACCAAATTTTAAAAATTTCAGGTTTTGCCCCCCTTGGAACCTTTCCCCATAAACGGCGGGGGTTTAAAAGTTTCTTCGAAAAACTTAAAAATATCTTGGAAAAAATTGCTGAAGAAAAAAACTTAATTATTTTGAATAACCAAAAGGTTTTGAACTTTTTAAATAATCGTAATAACAATATTTACAATATCAACACTTTTGACTTCGAAAATCTCTTTACAAATATTCCCCATCATCTAATCTTAGACATCTCTAATAAACTCTACGAAAAGTATGAATACTGCATAGGGTCAAAAAGAAGCTACTGGCTAAATTTAGTTAAATTCTGTGTTTTCGAAAACTATCTTTTTAATGGTTCTAATTTTTACAAGCAAATTAACGGTATTCCCATGGGTACGTCTTTTTCCAGTGCCTTTGCAAACGTTTTTCTTCATATTTATGAGTCAAATTTTCTAGTCGATAATGATCTTGAGGCCTTCAGGTACATTGATGACATCATAATTTTTAACAACAGTAACTTCCATAATCTCTACAAGGATATTTATCCAAAAGAACTTTTGCTTAAACAAACAAATAGTAACAACACTGCTTCTTTTCTCGACATTTATATTAAATTAGAAGATAAAGATGTCAATCTAGCACTGTATGACAAACGTAAAGATTTCAACTTCAAAGTGCACTCACTTATCCATTTTCACAGTTGTCTAAGTAAAAAGGTTTTCAAGAACATTATCATCTCCCAAGTTTCCCGATACAAAAAAATTTGCAACAATAATTCAAATCTAGACTCAGCAATAAGTCAATTAATTGTAACTTTAACTGAAAACTGCTACCCCGCGAATTTGACCAACAGTCTTATCAGTAGCGCATTGAAGAAGCCATAGGTTGGTAGTTCTTACAGTGTTGTTTGAAAGTTCTTGTTTTTGTATTTCTTGTAATTTCATGTCATCTGTTCTATTTGAATTTTATTGATTATATATAGTGTCTTTTGAATTGTATTCTCTCGTGTATATGCATAAATGTATTGGACTTCTAGTGACCTACTGCTTGCTTGTGAGATGTCGGGGGCTAAAAGTTGCATCTTTTTAGGCGTTTTGCCTGCAACTTGCTAGAAACATCTCACTCCACTTTTCCCTACCCTAGGGGGTCCCCCTGATGAAGGCCCCAGGGTCTTTTGGGAATTTTATTTTTACTTCCGTTTTTAACAGATTTTTCGCAAGGTCTTTTACTTCTAATTAAAAATATGTCTGCTACCAGTTTCGGAGAGCTGCCATAGGCGCCTTTTGACCTGTGTGGTGAAGTTTATCTTTCTGTTCTACACTGCGATGCAAAAGTTTAGACAAAATGCAAATATGTGAATAAAAAGAAAACTATTCAACGAAATGCTTTCAAATTTCTACTGCAGATACACAATATGGTCCCAAATACGTGTCTGGAGTTCTTATAACTATAACTGGAATCAAATTTGGGATATTACAAAAGATATTTTTTAACATTGTTACAAAAGTTTAGACAATAGTCAGATTTTATGCAAATATCCCTTAAAATGTGATTGGTGGTGGAAATGCGGGACTGTATTATTCATTTATAAAGTGCAGAGATTGCTGAATAGATAATCAAAATCTCAAAAGCACTTTAGTTCTCGTGTAAAGAAGATGAGAAAGTTTGGAAGCCGAAATTTGAAAATGAACCAACTTTATTAATTTTTTGTCTTTTAGATCGGCTCTAGTATGGTAGTACATTGTTTTTCACTTGTGGAGAGCAAATTCAGACATGCGTATCGACCAAAAAGTTCAAGAAAAATTATATTTCTTAATTATGAAGGAATTGAAAAAACGGCTCAGACTGACGATTCGCCCCTTAATCCTACAAAACTTCAACTTGGGTCAAAAACAGCACGTGACAGCATAAGTAGATGAACAACTGAATCGGAATGCATTAAAAAAACAAAGAATTGTGCCTGAGCCTTTTCGGACAGAGTGTCCCAAATAAGCCAGATTTTAATGTGAAAAGCAGCATATGTATCATCGTGACTAAAAAATGAATGGTACTTTCTTTGATAAAAATTATTAAAATTGGGATGGCCTAGATGGATTATAATTCTTTTCGCGGGACTTGAGAAATATCCAATGACCATATGCTGTGCTGCTTTTACCAATAAATTCTGGCTTATTTGGGACACTCTGTCCGAAAAGGCTCAAGCAGAATTCTTTGTTTTATTTATGCATTCCGATTCAGTTGTTTATCTATTTATGCTGTCACGTGTTGTTTTTGACCCAAGTTGAAGTTTTGTAGGATTAAGGGGCAATTGTCAATCTGAGCCGTTTTTTCAATTCCTTCATCCTTAAGAAATATAATTTTTCTTGGACTTTTTGATCGATACGCATGTCCGAATTTGCTCTCCACAAAGTATTAAACAATGTACTACCATACTAGAGCCGATTTAAAAGACAAAAAATTAATAAAGTAGGTTTATTTTCAAATTTCGGCGTCCAAACTTTCTCATCCATTGGATTTGGTGGCCATTGGACATTGGCGGTGTGGTTGTTTACACGAGAACTAAAGAGCTTTTGAGATTTTGATTATTTATTCAGCAATCTCTGCACTTTATAAATGAATAATACAGTCCCGCATTTCCTCCACCAATCACATTTCAAGGGATATTTGCATAAAATCTGACTATTGTCTAAACTTTTGCAACAATGTAAAAAAATATCTTTTGTAATATCCAAAATTTGACTCCAGTTATAGTTATAAGAACTCCAGACACGTATTTGGGACCATATTGTGTACCTGCAGTAGAAATTTGAAAGCATTTGGTTGAATAGTTTTCTTTTTATTCACATATTTGCATTTTGTCTAAACTTTTGCATCGCAGTGTATATGATTCTTCAACTACTTTGTTTATGTTAATATATATATATATATATATATATATATATATATATATATATACAGGGTGTCCACTCCAATCGTGGACCAATAGCTAATTTCTAAACCGTTAGAGATAAGCATATAGTTTATTTAGGAAAAAATCTCCAAATTTTGAAAGGAATTTTGGGTCTATTCAATGTTTTTCAAAAAATCAAATTTTGAAAAAGTTACGAAATTTAAATTTTTATACAGCCCCCCAGTCCTATCAATCATATTTAGTAAAACATTCTTGACACTGTAACGTTTAAAACTAAAAAAAAATCACTCTTCTACCACAAAAATTGACCGAGTTATGACGTTTTGAAAAATCAAGATTTTGCATTATTTCATACGTCATCGAGGAGCGATCTCTCGATGACGTCATGAAACAATGCAAAATCTTGATTTTTCAAAACGTCATAACTCGGTCAATTTTTGTGATAGAAGAGTGATTTTTTTTTAGTTTTAAACGTTACAGTGTCAAGAATGTTTTACTAAATATGATTGATAGGACTGGGGGGCTGTATAAAAATTTAAATTTCGTAACTTTTTCAAAATTTGATTTTTTGAAAAACATTGAATAGACCCAAAATTCCTTTCAAAATTTGGAGATTTTTTCCTAAATAAACTATATGCTTATCTCTAACGGTTTAGAAATTAGCTATTGGTCCACGATTGGAGTGGACACCCTGTATATATATATATATATTCCACACGTTGAATGAAAAAGACACTTCCCAAAATAACCAATTTTTGGGAAATAGGCTTGAAATTTTTAAATTTTTGAAATCCTCGCATTCAGGAGCTCCCCGATGGGAGGTCACTGGAGGTCACTGTGCCCTCCCAAAAATTTCCCTATTTGGCAAATTTTACTGACGATTCGGCAATTTGAAGAAAAAATTGCAGCATTGAGATTATTTATTATTTTTAATTTTAAACGGGCTTCATTTCAAAGTTTTGTGAACAGTTGTTTCTGTCAAAATAACAATAACAAAAAAAAGTAATAATAATAGCAATAATAATAATATTTATCAGTATTATTATTATTATTTAATCATAATTTAAAAAAAAACGCTCAAACTTTCCAATTGGTACTTGCCAGAGTGATGAAACAGAGATAAAAATTGCACGTGTTCAAAACTCGCAACTTTGTAGCTGATATTTTCATCATTTTTCTAACCTATGACAGAAAGATTCTCTGAAAAGGAAATGAACTATTGTGTTAATGTTCTATGTCTTTCCATCCTCTTATTTTTTCATATCACTCGCATACCTTTTCTTGTTATCTTAAGAGTCATTTGTTTTTTCGTTAGACACTTTTGATGGTTGATGTCTTCTTCAATTTTCATTAAAATTTCATCATATGTTAGTAGTCCTATGATTAGAAAAGGTGAAGTTTCTTTTTTAATATAGCTTATTCGTTTGTCCTTGAGTACAGGTTAGAGATAAACTTCGTAAATATATATGCTAAATATATGATAGCTTTCCTTCAAACCAATGAGAAACCAATGCATTTTTTTTAAAAGTGCAACACGATAATAGCTAGTACTAGAAAGCATAACACTAAAAATATCTCTATCCTATATCTCTCTCTACATCTACTCTGCACGTGTGTGTGCGCGACACACTCCTATCTCACGCTGATACACACACACACACCTCTTAGAGAGAGCGAGCGAGCTTTTAGCCTCTCGTTTTTGATCCGAAGCGAGCGCGAGTCGTCTCATTCTATCTGCGCTACAGCGCAGAGCACACACGACTTAGCGTCGAGAGGTATGTGCTCAATATAGGTGTGGTTTTTTTTCAATAAAACATGAATAAAAAGTCAGGCGCACTCTGATCTGCGCTCTAGAGAGAACAAGACGGTCTCTTCTCGCGAGCTGTGTTATTTCACCACACACACATAGTGGGTGTGGAAAGGGTGACACTGTCGATCTGTTGGAGTGCAAGAGCGCGCGCGAGCGAGAGTAGAGATTCCCACACAGCGATCCTCTAGAGTATCATCCCACAGCCGAGTCGAGAGAGCGCCGAGCACACCCTACGGTACGCACACTCACACATCACATGGCATATCACTCCCTCTCTACGCGCGCGTCACATTTTACAGGGAGAGCGAGTGAAGAGAGAGTGTGGTATATTGTGTGTGCTCACACGCCCACAGTATCAAAGACGACACACAAACACGGTGTCACACACACACACACACACACTCACACCAATATCTCTGCAAGGTTTAGATTCCCACTTCTATCTCTTAGGGGGAAAGGGGGGGAGGAAGAGCGAGAGCTCCGCTGGCTGGTGGGTGGGGGAGGGGGAGCGGGTGGGGGCACAGCGAGAGAACCGAGATGAGCGACAAAGCGCAGTGTGCACTGTGGAGCGTGCGTGAGAGGTCAAGTAGTCCTCACTAAATTGCGGGGGGTTGAACTCTTATATCTCTATATATTGACCCGTGTAGCGGCACTCGACAACTGGACACTGACACACGTCACACGTATATATTTGGTTTTGTGATCACAGCGTACATGGTTATATAAGATAGTGGGATAAATATTGACACACACACATACATGGAGTGGTGTGAGATGCATCGTGATACACTATGATAGATGTGAGACGAGATAATATTCTTTTGCTTAAGATAGTCTATATATATAGTTTGATATGAGAGGGGACACTATAGAGAGAGCAGATGGTACATTCGAATCTGCTATAGTCCACCGCTCTCGCGTGCGTGAAGCATGCAGGATCTATGATTCTCTGTGATGTTGTGTGTTAATATCACTAGAAAGAAACAACACACACTATACTATAGCATCAGTCTGTGTAGAGGTACGGTGATGATGATGGACTCTTATAATCACATTGCGTGAGTATATGTATTTATGATCAGGTGACATGTTGAGAGAGAAGGATCTCTCTCTATTTTGTTTTTTTTTTTTTTTTTTTTTTTTTTTTTGTTGTTGTATGGTTGTTAGGGGGGTGGGGGGTGAGAGAGTATTTGGGAGTTTGTGTTTAGATTGGTTTTAGATGGGGGGTGGGGTATGTTTGTGGGGGGTGGGGTAGGGAGTGTAGATTGGGATGTGTTTGTTGTGGTGAGGGTTGGATTGAGGGGGAGAGGGTGGAAAGGTTGAAGGATGTGTAGGAGTTTTGTGGGTGTGAGAGGTAGTGTGTGTGGGAGTGGTTATATGGTTTTTTGGATGTTTGGGTGGTAGGAGGAGTGTGTGAAGAGTGTGTGTGACAGACAGAGATGTGTGTGAAGTTTTAGAGTTGTTGGAATATGGGAATTAGGTATTGGATTTGATGATGGGGGAGGGTATAATATGTGGGGTTGTTGGGGGGTTAGTGATGGAGTTTTCTGGGTGTGTGTGAGAGTGTAGATAGATTGTTAGGAGCTGCGATATATGTAGTTTTGGTGATAGGTGTTGGGGGTAGTTTGTGAAAGGGATGGGGTGTTTTTGGAAAGTTTGTATTTTTTGTGAGTTTTGGTGGTTTTTAGGTGTGAATTGAGTTTTTTGTGAGAATTGGTTTTTTTTGTGAGAATTGTGAATTTTGTTGTGAGATTGGGGTTTTTTGTTTTTGGTTTGTTTGTGAGTTTTTGGTTTTTGGGGTTTGGTAGGGGTTTGGTGTGGGGTTGGGTGGGAGGAAGTAGGAGGAGAGGAGGGTAGGGAGGGACCCACATTATAAGTTGTAGGGGGTTGATTGTGGAAGTGGGGGTAATTTAGGGGGGGGGTTGGTTTGTGAGAGGAGTGTTAGATCATTTCCCTTTTTTGTTTGTAGTTCGGTGTTGAACTTTTGTTTGTGTCAATCGTGTGATGCAGTGCAATTTGTGCCGGTCCCGCGTTAGTAACTTTTCAATGAACAGTCCGATTTGAACAAACTTTTTTTTGTTGGAAAGAACTTTTCAAGGATACTTCATTCCCGTATTTACATTTCCGATTTGAACAATTTTTCGTTCAACATTGAACCGCTCAAGCAAGCTGTCACCCCTAATAACTTTTGAGTAAACAGTCAGAAAAAAATGACTGACTGTGCAGACAATTTTTTGTTTATTTATTCATTTGTTTCATTGAATTTATTATTATTATTATTATTATTATTTTTGGCAGACGATTTTTTTTGTAACAAAAATGTTTCATTCACGAGGGCATTTTATTCTTTATTTATATTTAACAACTGGCAACGGATTAAAAGTGAAATTCGAGACATTTTATCAACGGACGAGTTTTTTTTTTCTTTTTTTTTCTTTCTTTGATAAAATGTGTTTTGATGTACTTTGTACTTTTAATTTTTTTTATTTTGAAAACAATTGAGGAATTTTTCTACGGAAGAACTGTAACAGTTACATTCTTTAAAAGGTGCGACAAAACTTTATTTATTCATTTATTTACTTTTTATGTGCCTATTTCATCTGATGAGAGGGGTATATTTTGCTTTTAGAAATCAGCTTCAAGTGCTAAAAAGGTATGTTTGACATAATTTTTAGTCTTAGATAATCAAGAGAATAATGATCCGATGCTAGAATGCCGATGTCGATGTACGGGAAAGTAGGCTCGTTTAGTTCTTGACAGAACTTCTTGTTGGACCTGAAATTGCAAGCAGTTCCTCTTTCAAATTGGCAGTTTTCCAGGTTTCTAGATCACCATTTTTTTGCCTTGCGAATCCACCATACAGGATTTATGCTAGTCGTAGTGGCGTAATTTTTACTTGGCAATCGATTTGGCTAGCACCAATTTGGCTAACATTACACAAAAATGCCTAAATTTGCATTTCTGTTGCCAATTTGGAAATTTCTCTGTGGGCCTGTGGAAATCCTTGGATCTCTCTCAGCACTTCCTACACTATTGAAGATTGGCCAAACAGCGTTTTTTAAGACTTCTGTTTTAAAAATATTCCGAAATAACCCTGATCATATTGGAGAATACTAGAAAATCTGCTTTATTAATATTAGCTGGGTGAGGGCTTTCTTGAACAAATTCAAAAAAAAAAGTTGTTTCAGAAAAGTATTAAAAAATATTATTTGAGGAACTTTTTTTTACTTTTGCTTTTCTGGGGGCTTAGTCCCCTAAATGTAAAATTGTAACTCCGTTCATACGCTGAATCTGACACGAGTTTTTAATTTCAATTTCCTGTTTTTTTTTTTTTTTTTTATTACAGAATTAAGCAGTAAAATAGTTAGAATACAGCTGACTTTTGTACATTTCGAACACGGCAGAAATAAAACTTATTGAATAAGAATTATTTAAGTTTCTTAGCTATCTCAACCCTTTGTTATCGGAAGAAATTAGAAAATTAAAAATTTCATAAAAAGACCCTTTTGGGGCACAAATAAATACCAGGGGAAGGGGCAAAGTGAAATGATAAAATATTTTCAGTTTGCAGCGCCACTTATCAAGCAATCTTTTAACTGAGTTCCTGAACAAATAGTTGATTCCTAACAAGAAATAAGAAGTTCTAAAGATTAACGAAAAAAATTATGCAAGTTATTTTCGAAATTAGATACATCTTTTGTCATCATTCGTGGTTTTTCAAAAACATTTTTCGTTATTATAAAATGATAAAATTCTTGTAATTATAATTTTGAGTACTAGTTGAGGTCTCCTAATGTCCAGTGCAGTACTAATTTAGTTCATGTTTAAAATGTTTTGATTTTAAATGTTTGATGCAATGTGTAAAGTGCACGTCGGGCAAAGTGGATGAGACAAACTGAAATAGTAGTTCATTTCATTTTATTAGGCATTCATTTATGAAATCACGAAAGTAGTTTCTCATTTATAAATTAATTTATTTACATTCTTATACTTAATTACTCGCTTGTTTGCGCATCCATTCATTTATTTTCTTATTCATTCTCTATTTTATTCACTTATTTATTTTTTCCATATATTAATTTATTCACTTATTTATTTTCTCATACTGTCGCGTCCGCGTACGAAATTGTATACAACTCAACTCCAGTGTTTATGTTCCTAAGAAACAACTTCTACTTTTACTGTTCATAAGATGTAAAAATTAAATGGTTGTGTTTTTTTTCTGAGTTCTCCTTTTATTCCTATTTGAGAGTGGAAATATCTATGAAATTATGTTTTTCTGAATATATTCACTTGCGCTAAAGGTCCTATCTTATTTCACGAGTCAAAAGAATCTGATGAACCAGCGATTAAGTAATTTTATCGATGCAATTTATTTTGCTTTTGTATTACGGAATTGCTGATGCAACACATACATTAGTTGATTCACTTTTTCATACAATCGTTTATTTTCCATTAACAATTCATTTTTTTCGTTTATTTACGCATTCATTTGAAGAAAATTACTGTTAATTACTGAATAGGAAGTTTTACTTATTTATTTTTTTATTTTTCCATAGCATAGCAGCGACTTAAAGAGGCTGATCACATTCTACACAAGGCTGCTATATCTTAGCCTTAAACTGTAGCTAAGCACAATAAATAATTTTCTACTAAACGTATAAGTAGCTCATCATCTCATCTCTAATTTAAATGAAAACATATTTCATAAAAATATTTACAATTACTACGTAAAAAAATGTTTCTAAAATTATTTCCATCAAACACAAACAACAAGTCAATTTTAGTTGGACAAAGTTCAATCTATTTAGTACTCATTAAATATCCAAACACTTACAAATTCTGCAATCTAAAGAAATCAATCAATTATCATCAGGTTTCTTATTTTAAAACATACCTCAAAAATCTAAATTCTTGACGCTCCTTGACTTGTTTTTCTTTCTTCTTTGGGGTGATGAAAGTGGAAGTATGCATTTTTTGAAGGATAATCCGGAAAGCGGATAAGCAAAAAAGCAAGTTGTCCTAGCCGATTCCTCTTTTCTTTCTTTCTTTGCGCGATGCTTTTGTCTCTTTTCGCGCCAAAAGGAGGAGGAAAAGGGCCTCAAGCGACAGCACCGAAATCTCTAGGTCCCGGGACGCTTCCATGGACGCTCCCCGAACAACGAATGAATCATGAAATGAAGACGAAAGAATCAGCTAAGATTCCAAGACACCCCCCCCCCCCCCAGCGAAAAAGATTCACGTTTACTGACCAGACAAAAAGCAGAGCAGAAGCGAAGCGTCCGTTGTCACCATTCGATTACTTTCGACGATCTTTACTTTTTTATTTTCATTTTTGTTCAACTTCAATGTAAGATATTTAGGAAATTGCGATCTGAGAGTTAATTTATTATATTCCTATAAAAATCTTATGCATGCTTTGGCATAGATTAAATATATATATATATATATATAAATATAAAAGATGCTACGGAAGAACATATTTCCTGCACAGGAAACGAGCCCTGGGTGTCCGTGAAACAAATAGAGCCTGTTGTCACCCGAAAAATTTCCAAAATTACAGGCCTAAATAGGTAATTTTGGCCTCCCTTTGGTCGGTCTTTAAACAATCAAATATAGCCTAAAACTGCATTTTTAGGACTTATATTTCGAAAAAAATTGCCAAATATCCCACATTTTTGCCCCAAAATGGCACTTTGATCCCTCTTTTACATAAGATATAACAATCCACTCCTCAACTAGAATATGGATCTGCCCTTAAGAACTGCCGACACGTATTTTACCATTCGGCAAAATGACATGATTTCCTTCCATCACATAAATTTGAGTTCGGCGCATCCCTCGGTATAATGTTGGCAAAATGAGACTTTGTTGAAGTAACTACCGGCAAGTTAAGATTGCAGTAAACGAAGAAGTCGCTGACATGATTTATTTTCTTTCAAATGAACTGAACAGTTGTCTACGATCAAACGGTACATGTTTTTATTTTTTCCTTTTTTATAAAAAGTGAAAATGTAAACATGGCTCTCAAAAAAAGCTACTTATTACTTAACTCAAAAATTTTGAATTCAGAATCAAAGCAAAAATGCCGACTTTAGAGCCGAATTCACTGATCACACTTATTATGTCGGCAAAATAAGCATTCGGTGAGCAGTTGAAAAAGTTCTGTGTCTGAGATATGAAATCAACAGAATGAACATGAAGCATTATTACCAAACATGGTATTCTGACAAATTATAAATCCGTGTACATGTGTACTATGTAAAAAAGAGGGGAAATGAAGCATTTCGTGAATCCTGAATTTGAAAAAGGAAAAATGCCGATTCTAGTGAATCTGACGATTGACGTCGCCGTAATACATGAGCCTACTCGGTCAAAATTCCCAGGAGATGATACGTTAAAGGGAACAGTCGGTAAAATAATTCCAAACAGTAGTGTAACTGTACATGTGTGATGGAGCATTTTTTTAAATTAAAAAAAGGTTTTGAAAATCTGAAACATTAAAAATTCCGAATCAAACTGATTTTGCCGACTGGAAAAAATAGCTGGGAGGGTGAGACACCCCTCTCACCCCCCCGGTCGCGACGGCCCTGTAGACAACTGCATTTAAAAGATGTCGCTTTAGACCCAGCTTACATGCTCATGGGAATTGTAATTGTAAAATATTTAAATGCAGAATCATTTTTACTACCCTATATAAGATTTTTATAATGTATCATTATGCACAATTCACCTACTTCTTTTGACTTTATAATTTATACAAATCAATGCTATATATTAGAAAGAGGATTGTAATTGATAAATGGATTGAGTGAATAATTATAGCAAAATTTAGTACATACACTACTCAGTAATAAAGTTTTTTTAGTAAATAAATACATTACTGCTGGAAAATGTAAATATGACCTTTAAAAAAAGAGAAGAAAGGAAAGGAAGGAAGAAAAAAGCATTAATTTGCAAAACCTTCTAGACATGCGTTTTGAGTTACAAAAAGCATAGAAAAATATGTGAGCTTATTATGGATGTGAAGATAGCAGTTTTCTATGGTTCTTATGCACTAGTTTCTCAAAGAACAAAGCCCTCATCATTCACTAGTTTTATTCATTAGATCCACTCTAAAAATCAGCATTAGACTTCTCCAAATATCAATTTAAAAGTTTTGTTACTATATTATCTCACATTAACCGGCATGCCTCGAAAACTCGAAGGTCACCGGGGTTTACAATAACCCTAGTCTGGTCTTCTCCGGCAATGCTGGAAAAAACGAGGTTTCAATCTGCTCTTTAATCTATTTTCTCTTCTCGCAGTTTGCTTTGAAACCGCAACTGAGCTAGGAGATTTACTTTTTATAAATTGCAAAGTGAACCCTGGATTATCTGGAATGAAGAGAAATTCGAATTCATTTCCCGTATATCGGTTAATGTGGCGTTATGCGCTAAAAGTAGTTAGAGGTTGGAATCTCTTCAATTAAGGAAATAGTGAACATTCTATGACTCCTCTAATTGTCTGTTGGTGGGTCAGTTTTCCAAGGCACGCAGTTCTTCTTCTAGCTACTCTGTTTTCAGGGAGAGATGATGCAACCTCCTGTCAGTGACCGATTTTATCTCTCATCAGATAACTTCCTCGCTTTTTCTTCTTTCTTAGATATTAATCATGCCTAATTAAAGCTTTCGAACAATGGGCATAGAATAATTTATACCTTTCAGGTTTTAGCTCGGAATCAAGAAGAGAGTTTGCCTGATGACATCATTCAGCATATCAAGCCCCAGCGAACTTTGAAGCAAACTATTTATCTTAATTCAGAGAGCTGGCAGGATTGTCACTATAACTAGTGCTTGTTTTCTTTTTTTTAAATGAATGAATTAGAAAAAGAGGTACTGGCGAAAAACACGAAAAAAAGAGACACAGAAAAAAATCTTATTTCCTTCGCATTTTAATGGGGTTTGAGTTTTTTCTTCCAAAATGTTTAATCGTTTTCATGAGCAGTATGCTGGGGAATGGGGCGAATTGAACAGCTGTCAATGTAATTCGTCTCAAAGTGGCAATTTCGCATTTTAATAATAAATAATTTATTTCGCACTTGTAAGTGTTGGTCGATTTAACGCAGCCATCTAGTCCTATATTAAAAGAAGTATTAAACATTATTTTCTGTTTTTCATCAACGTGAAAGTTTTTATAAATGTTTCGTATTAAGTGGGGCGTGGTACCCCGACTTACCCTAATATGTCACAGCAGCAGTAAATATTGTGACCTAGCGTATGTGCCCTGTAAGCAGTATTTCGGGTTGAACTACCGTTGCACATTTTTTCGGCAAAATCCAGCAGTAGTACCACTTCTCACCTTCTACTAAATTTCCTTTCACGAACTGAAAATAACGATTTTGATCATAGTTAATGTACAAGTGCTCTTTTTATGAATTAAATTGATGGAATATCTCGGTTGCAACTGCCAACGATGATCCAGATTAGCTTATTATACTTTATATATACTAGGTCTCTACTGATTTAACAGTATTGATATCCGTAATCCATTTCCCATACAATTTCTTTTTATTGAGGGACTCGAACAAGGTGGTGAGTCATTGCACAAGTGGTGTGCAAAATATCCAGCAGAACAAAAGTGATATATACTGAAGTAAATGCGTCCACAGCTCGATCATAGCATCATAAGACTGCAGTTTTGTCCTTGTTGTGGACTTCACAGTTAGGAATAGCCAATGATCGAGCTGTAGGCAAAAATCTTCTTAATGTAGCTAAGATAGCCACCAAACTGGTAGATAAAGTGAATTTATCTGTTTATACGTAATAGCATTAATTAGCCACAGCATAAAGATTTTGTACATATCAGGGCATAACACTACATTGAAGTCTCAAATTTTAATGAATATGCATCGAGACTCATTATGCATCACATGGAGATGTATGGAAAAGACCCTCAAAATGATGATTTTTAGATTAAAGACAAACTTATTTATGGAACTTCAAATGCTCCATTTTTCACAATGCGCACAATGTACAATTTACACATGAAGAGGCCAATTTTTTTTGTATCCAGTTTAAAGAATAAAAATGTGTTTTTCTTTAATTATCTTTTTAAATAATATCTTTGAAATGAATGGTTGAACCATATGTCTGTGATGATTTGAAAGAAAACTATTGATTTTTTTCAAACATAAAGGGAAAAAAAATGACTGGCATAATCTATGAATCTGTAATATCAGATTTTAAAAAGTCAGAAATTTTATCAGTTAAAATTTCAGTCGAAGTTTATTATTTTAAAATTATAGTTATCTTTATTTACAAAGTTTAAAATCATCTGCTTTTTTTATTTATTATTATTAATAACCTTCCTAGCTCACTAATTTTACCGAGACTTACTACTTAAGTTTAAACTTAATGATTTCATTTCTACAGATATCAATTGGAATTAGTATAACCTATCGGATTTCTATTGATGTCAATTAAAGCTTTAAGTGATATCCATTGGGATCAGTATCCTACTGACCAGATTTCTATTGATATCTATAAAGCTTCTATTGATATCCATTGAAATGCTTTCCTACTGACCAAATTTCTATTGATGTCTATAGGCCTTCTATGGATATCCATTGAGGTTATGATCAATAGGCTACAGGTATCAATAGCTTCTATCGATACCAATAGAGACATCTATAAGAAATCAATTCATATCAATAGATTTTTCTATTGATCTCTATGGGTCATTTTTAGTATTGTGGTATATCGCTGCAGCGCATTTTAAGCTGTTTCAGAAAAGTTCAAAATCAGTGGAATTTGACCTTGAACATTTCTGCAATATCTAGTTTTCAAGGAATAATTGCTAATTATAATTTTTAAATTAGAATTGATTAATTTCGTTTCATGTTACGTGGTTTTTGCAATTTTTAAGTAATTTTTGAACAAATAGGAATTTTTTTAGAAAAAAAAGGATTTTCAGTCCCCACTCCCGTTTCCCCCAAACCCGACGCGCTAATTCTTAGGACTTTTTACCCCTCTCTGCTAGAAGGGTAAGAAGCAATTTGCAACAGGTTTGACCTTTTTTTTTTTTTTGGATGTCCGGGTTAGGTGATTTTTTGGCTTAGTCTTACTGTACTATTAAATGACTCCACTCAAAGTTAATTTTTTTCCTGAACAACTGAACTCGCTTAGATCATTTTGGGAAAAGCCTTTTGACATGACTATATCATAGTGTCATTGTACGGCATTTTAAGCTAAAGTTTAAAATCAGTGAACTTTGCCGTGAACAGCTCAGAACACGTTGTTTTTAGAAGAATAAATGCATATTACACGGTGCCACGGTGCTCCCCCCCCCCCATCCCCCAATATTGATGCCGTCCTCTTCAAATATTAATGAGTACCCTCCCCGAAGGAAATCCCCCTGCCAAAAATAGGAAACATCCGTTAGAACAACTTCCCAAGAAATTCCATTGGCACAAACTGTGCAATATATCCTACCCCTGAAAACTAGCATTTTTTAAATTAAAATTACTTAATTTACTGGTATATTGCGTCATTTTTGCAATTTTTGCGTAACTTTTTAAAGCAATAAATAACTTTTTTTAAACAGGATTTTTCTCTTCCCCCCTCCCTTTCAGCTCCAATCCAGACACACAAACTGTTGAGACTTTGTTTGAAAAAAAATATTAATTTACTGATATATTGCATGGTTTTTGCAATTTTTGAGGATTTTTTTTTAAGTAAAAAAAAACCTTTTTTGAAAAAAAGGACTTTTTCGTCTCTCCTCCCCTTTCCCCCAAAACTGGCGCTTAAAGCCTTGAGACTTTTTACCCCGTTTTGTTGGAAGGTTAAAAAGTAATTGACAACAGGTTTAATTTCTTTTTTCATTTTTTTATGTCCGGGTTGCGCGACTTTTCGCCTAATTTTTCTTTTGTATATAGACTGTATCAGGCATTGAAATATATCGCGTTCGTCGGTTTTAAGATTTAGATCTATCTTCTCAAACAGGAACCAAAAGTTCAGCCATTCTCGAAGATTTCCGTCGAATTTTCTTAGCTCAATATTGGGTAGCTGGTACTGGGACACTGTTCCGGCACCTTCCAAAGAACGGATTGACGCATCTTCGTAATTAAACGCATAAGGCTATTTTTTTGGATTGTGCGCCCTCAAATCTCATGCCCCCCCCCCCCCGCGCTGCGGGAGCTTCGGGGGTGCTATGCAAGTATGCATGCCACTGAAGAAGATTTTTTTCAATATATCAACGTATAAGTTGTTTCTTTACGAAAAGAGAAGTCCAAGAAGAATGATGGTAAAGCCACATATTAATAGATTCGCTGAATCTACATTTTCACTTATGAAAAAACAAAATCCCCCCAGAATTTCCTACTAAAAGGGCATATCCTCCAGTAAAGGTGAAAAACAAAAAAATTTTTATATTTACTTACATCTCATGCTCAACCTTATTAACTCTTCATAAATGTTTTTGTTTGACCTTTTTTTTTTTTGTCGTTATTATTATAAGTTCCTATTAATGTGAAGAAAATTCGAGATTTTAAACTCAAGCAATCTCTAGTTAGGTATGAAAGTTTTTGCACGAACATTTTAAATCGGCATAGCGTTAAAAATACTCCATGTACGTGAAAATTGCAGAACGAGTAAAATCTGTTAATTTTACGTTAACCGTTGAAATCGCAGAATACGCGAAAGGATTAACAACATTGCTATTTTTGGGCAAGCTACCAGTTCATTATATTTTGCTGTGTTGCATAATTTATATATATACATAGTGATCGTCTACTTTCGGGTTCCAAGCGAGTAACTGTGTTGTGAGGTGATGCCCATCCCTGATGGCAACTATATTAGGCCGCGAAATATTAACGACGGCAACTTATGCAGCACAGCTTGCGATATTGGGTTGGACAAATTAAAATCAAATAACAGAAATAACAGAATAAAAATCATGAACCTGTTCGCAGTTTTCCGTACACTCCTTACACAGTTCGCTTACTTGGTTCCTTTTGCTACACTCGTTAGTTCTCTATTGTCTTTCGCACTAACACAGTTCAATGGGCAAAAATTTGATAACGAGAGTTCAAGAGTACATTAATTGAAAACCCTGGAGCAAGAAGGGGATAGCCTCACTTTTATCAGTTTTGTGTTTTACGGCCGAAAAATGCTATAATCTTTTATTTTGCACAAGAACGAGATGCAGTAAACTCTGGATTATCGGCAGTCGGATTACCCGCGGTTCGGATTATACGCGGATCTTTCACACTTAAGTTTTCTTTAATGATTTACTGATTACAGAAAAATGCGAGTGTGTTATTGAACGTTTTTAATACATATCGTAAAGTCGGGTTACTTGGACCCTAAGGGGTTACTCGAGCCCATTACAGTAAAATGATAAAATCTAGGTTTGGTACTTATTAGTTGAAGACTTGCACGTAGTTCCTCGTTTCTCCTCTATGTAGAAGCACTCTGCAGTCTCTAATGCTAGTACCAAACCCAGATTTTATCATTTTACTGTGGGCTCAAGTAACCTCCTTGTGGGTCCAAGTAACCCGACTTTACGGTAATACTTTAAAAGAGTAAGGAACAGAATAGTATTGATTAAGAACAAAAACTTCGTTCAAGAACTAGTTGCTTTGTGTGATTTCTTAAGAAAAAAATCATTGTCCTTTAAAATTGTTACTTTTTAATAAAATGTATGAGCTGTTATGTACTGGACAACATAGTGGCTTCATCGGGTAATAGCCCGTTAAAATTAATTATTTTATATGTCATTGAAAATTATGTACCATGCTTAAAAATTTTTTGAAAATTGTTAACAGAAGTTTTATCATTAGCTTTTCTATAAAACCATGTGAAAATCAGGGGGTGTACTTATAAATTTTCAGGTACTGGAACGCTGATAAAAAAATAATTCAATCATTTGTTTTTTTGTCTGTTTCAAATGGGTCTGCGTTTAGCTTCTTACCATTTGCAGACCTAGTGCATTCCCCAAAGCGGCATCCACTCTTTCATGTGGCACCACCATCGGCGGGATACCATTGCCACAAGTATTTTTGGCGCCCAGTTTCCCCACTAGATGGAGGCACCTGGGCTCTATTCGATGCGAGACTGCACTAGGAATTTAATTTTGCCACGAGATACTATAAGCCAAACAAGTACTCGAGGGATCTTTTACATGCCGCATAATCATACGACATGAGCGCTGTCGATTTTCTGTATCATGAAAATCCACCGACTGGAGTCGGGTTCGAACCCGTGCTTTTGAGCGTAAGAGGCCAGCGTCTTAAACACTATACCACTCTGTCGGCATGATTCAATCATAATTTATGAAAATTTTTATATTTCTTTTAAAAGCAGTACCAGAACGGCGGTTTAGTTGCTTTCTGGCACCAAATAACCTGTGGTAAAAGTGCATCATAAAAAGTAAACATAACTGAAGCATTTATTTAAAAATCTTGCTTTTATTTGTACTCATTTTAAACAAAAAAGAAAAATTTTAAAAGTGTTTAGTTTCTATTTTCAAGCAGCCACAGATGTGTTGTTGTCTGTGTTGGTGGGTGGTTCTTCAATGTACTTAGTTTCTGTCTTTCGTAATATCAAATACATTATCAATACTATCATGCTCGAGAAGAAACATGATGCAGCTACCACATAAACGAGTACTTCCGGAATCCTTTCCATAAAAGTACTTATTGTAAAAGGTATTAGCATTTCTCCAAATGCTCCACCAAGAACTAAAAGAGATGCAATTTTATTTGTAACATTTATATATGAGTCTAGCCAGGCTAATGTTGCAGGGAAAAACGACGCTATTCCAATTCCAAGAAGAACGGAAGATAGCCATAAGACCCATTCGTGATTGGACAGAGTTAACAGCAAAATTGCCCCTACAGAAGTTATGGCGAGATCATATACTAACAAAGTTAAATTGCTGAATTTAGTAGCTAAGAACACTGAAGCAAGTCTTGATATCGTAAATGCAGCCCAGAAAGCTGATGTCATGTAAGACCCTATTGTTGTTGTCAGCTTCAAACTTCCTTTTGCAGCATATGTTGTTAACATTTGAGCAAATCCTATTTCTGTTCCTGTTTCTACAAAAAGAAGCAAGCCACATAATACTACAAGCAAAGAAATGAAAGCAAGACTTCTTTCTCTCGTTTTGTTGTGGTTGTCTTCTTGGTTACTGTTATTACTTGATGAAACAAACAGGATAGCAAATAACAATATTGATACGACGAAACCATAACAGCCAATAATTGTGAAAGGATAGGTAACTGGTGGCGTTGACACTGCTGGCAAATCTAATTCAGTAGTAAAATTCTGATCCCAACTGGTAAAATTTGGAAACGATTCATTGAAAAGGGTGTAATTTAAACTAAGTATTGAAGATTCTTCGGCATTACCACCAATGAATGATGCAGCAATAAGAGGAGCTAATAAACATCCAATTCCAAAAGTGAAATGTAGTGCTTGATAAAACGGTCCACTGTCTTTTCCCCATAAATTTAGGCAGAAAACGTTCCCACCTGCAACAAAATGGAGATATTTATTTCCAATACATTATTACATTTTAATACTCATTTTATGAACATTTCAAATTAATGTTTTTGACAAATTAAATACGACAGAACTACACTATTGTGCAAAACACAGAAGTCGTATCTGCTCTTTAACAGTTTAACGTCAGGTGTGCCGAATTCGGCACATACCTCCAGAATCATTTTGCCTCAGTTGTTAAGTGAGTTATTCCACAATAGAACATTGTGACGTTTTTGGCACATTCGTATCTGCCGGCAGCAGTAAGTCTTTAAAAAATAGGTAGGTGTGCTTCCTATGGTCTCCCTTGATTGAGATTTGGAAGGAAAAAATTGTTTCCTTAGGTAAAAAAAATGTTGTCCAGAAAGGGTTAAAAAGCAATGAGCTATTGTCACCAGGTAGTTCTTCGTACCGTATTTTGCCTAAATATAATGTTAATGGGCATTTTTTTTTAATTCTGCAAAGGTAGTATCCAAAGCAATAGGAAGGTGAAAAACTTTAAAAAGTAATTTTTCAGTTAGCGCACGCTACTCAGCTCATAACACAGGAAGAGAAAATGTCGCTCATTCGTTTAAATAAATGATTTTTGCAAACATATAAAAGCAAAAAAAAATGTATAGAACTTTTATTTAAATAAGTGATATCATACAAAATTTACAATACATCATGAAACACACTCTCTACATACCTCCTATTACATATCAAGTTATGATGTAAAATATGTAAGATGCCGTCAAGGCTTAGGATTCAAAAGCACGAGAGTTATATAATGCTATATTTATGATTTACTTTTGACATCCTTCGATTATAATGTGGAAATGTTAAATATCTTACATGTACAAACAGAGCCTGCAGAAGCACCATTTATAACCATTAGGCCAGTAAGAGTTCCAATATTTCTACTCCAAGGGATTCCAAGCATCGAAATGGAAGTAATTAGATTGCAGATTGCTAATGCTGACTGCTTGTTTTTCAGCATATCAAAAGCGACGCCTCCTAAAAAAAATATGTATATTTTAATGCAAAATGAAATGGTAAAGCAAACTCTCACGTTTTGTAAGTAAACAATGAAATAGAAATATGTTCCCTGTTTTTGATATTTACGTGTCATATTTCATTTATAAGAGTTATAGCATTACGTAATTAATTTCAATATGTAAACTAGCTACTTTGCTACTCGCCTCCGTCTTTTAAGGCAGTTTAGTGGAACATATACTCTTGCGAAAGATTAGAATATTATCTCCTGGTATGACTTGTTAGTTGACGCTATTTGAGAATCATAAATTATTATTTTGTATCTAGAAACAATGGAAAACTAGTTAAAAAGAGCTTTTTTTTGTAATTTTAAATTTAATTTTTCTTTATTAATTTATTTATTTATTTTTTGACTTAAGCCCGCATTAAATCAACCCTGGAGTAAGGTTACTGGTACTTTTTTAGGAGGTGAGGGAAGGATCCGTCAAAAAAAATTTTCCATGAATTACTGGCCAAGTAACATGCCCAAGTAAGCAACTGAAGCCTTCATCGCATTTTTAGTTATCCTACTGAAATTCCTACCCTCTACTACTTTGACTTTCTCGCTATGATATTCGCTTTGCTTGCATTAATTTAAATTCAGTTTTTAAAAATCTGAAAATATTTGAGACTATCATGGTTGTATGGAATCACCCGGAACGGAAAAGTTGGTTTCTTTCTTCCTTACTTCATAATGCCATCATCTGGTAAATACTCACTAATGTACAGTCATAGAAAAAAAAAACGAAACACTCAGAATAATTCGGCTGCTATACTTGCCAAGAACAAAAGAAAGGTGTCTTCTGACATGGATTACAGTCCTCTTTAAAACTATGCGAGTAAAATTTTGATAAGGGGCTATATACAAAGTGAAATAAACCCAAAGTCTGAATTTTCAAATGTGAACCCCTACATTTGATTACATAATTAGGTACGGAGGGCCAAAAGTATGCTGGGTATTAAGCGGCATCACTTTAGGACTAGTAGAACAAAAGTTATGACCGACCAAAGATTTAGGGACCACCAACACATTTAAAATGCTACTTTCAAGGTCGAAATTTACAAAGAGTAGACAAATCATATTTTTTCGATTAAATTACATAAAGCTACTCGCAATAATACGTTTGCTTTTCGTAATTAGTTAAAAATTCTCGGGTTTTGTTAAAGTTATAATATTTTTTGAAATTTGGAAGAGAAAACCCTACTGTGTAGAGTTCAAGGGAAAAACGCAACATTCTATCTTTTTGATTAAACAAAGATGGATGCATACTTTTAGCTACGCACTAACCGTTGCAGCTCACACCTTCTGGAGAAAGCTACAACTTAAAAGTAACCTCTTGTATTTATATAAACTACTGTATTAGGATTGGCAAAAATGGCAAAACCGTGGCTCAGAATTTAAAAAAAACGTCTAATCGTTGCAAATTATTCCAAATAACCTTCCGAGACACCACAGTTTTCTATGAAAATCAAGTGTCCACGTAAAAAGTTTTCTGAATTGCTTCATGTTGCATGAATGCAGACTTCTCACTAATGGACAAAAAATTGTATTGTCTACCAGTTTTAAAATATACTCAGCAATTTTATTAGCGTTTCGCTTTCAACATATTATAACTGTTGAAAACTAAATGCTATATAAAAACGCTGAGCATGTTCTGCAACTGGTGGATAAGCATATTCCTCTTTCTTTGCATAGAAATTCCCTGCTATTGTTTCAGTTTGCACAATTGTATATGGTCCCTAAAAATGGTTCTTTCAGCATATCTCAAAAACTACTGGATATTTTGAGCTCCCATTTTGGATACTCCTTTGAAATCACTTCTAGAATGTTTCTTCATCAAAATATGCTATGGTTCCAGATCATAATTTTTTCAAATATTAATTTCATAATTCATAAAAAATTCAAAATTTTATCTGAGAGGAAGTCAATGACGTTTTTATTGTTGGGTTGGTTCATACTTTGATATAAAAAAAAAAACAAACTTGCCGTACCTATCGTGGTTTAGGTATTATATGCCAAAGTATCAAAAATATTTTTAGCATTACGGGACGGTTTTTTCTCAGTTCAATTGTGAAGCAACGGCTGGAGCAAATTTAAAACAATTTGGTATACAAAGTTAAATGATGTTGCTGATCACAAATATGCGATAAAAAAGGGGGGGGTTTATAGAAAATTTTAAAGTTGATGCCGATTTTTATATGAAGACGACCCCTTAACAGCAATTTACTAATAGAAATTCATAGAGCACATTATTCCTGAAAAAAAAAAACATATTACACGTATCTCTAGTGTTAATAGTCTTCGAATACGAGCGAGTGTTTCGTTTTTTTTTTTCTATGACTGTACAAACGTACTTAGTACTCTGTTGTGAGTAATTTAAGAAAAAGTGCAAAGATTATTTAAAACAGCTTTTTTCCGCCAATCTACATGATAGAAGAGGCGTTCGACCACGATAGAATGAGGACATTACTAACTACATCAGAGAACAAAGGTAATCTTTTGTTATATCCTTTTAACATGTCAAACAACTGGTAGTCAAAAAAGATGAACATATGGGGAATTCCACGGTAACTTACGTTACATTTCGACCAATTCTTAGGCATTTAGCACCTCAGTACAGATAAATATTGTGATACAAACCTTGTATAAAAGCATTCTATGAAAATGACAGTCAAAAGCAAAATTGAAATGCAAAAATATTCGATGCTTAAAAATTTTACAAAATTTAGCAGTCAAAAATGAGGCAGTAACTTACGTTACACAAAAAGGGAATGGCGTAATATGAAAATTGGTTCTAAAGCAAATTTCTCCTCTATTACAGCTGTTTTCTTGTTTGAAGTATAATTTATCAGTTCCTTATAATGCTTAGGATTTTATTTTCATAAATTTAAAAATTTATTTCAAAAATTGAGAATTAAGGGGCTTTTCAACTGGGTAACTTACGTTACGAAGTTTACATACAAGCATATCTTTATTACAAAAATAAATGAATGAAAATTACAGCTTAGTTTAGATCAAAATATTGGAAATTAACAATTATGAATGAAATTTATAGAAATTTAATACCAAAGTCGATGACCAATCTAAAATATTACATAACACAAGACTTAAATGCATACTGGTCGCTGTTATTAACAAGTTCAGGTAGTTCAATTTTTCAAAACACGATTTCTTTCTTATAATAAATTTCATCTGTCGTTTCTGGCCATTTATAATAGGTTCCAACAACAGCCATTACTTTTACTTTAAACTCATTTTCTTTAATAATCGTCACAACTCAAGGATACAATGTATTTTCGCACACACCATTCACCGGCTTTTATCTCTATTTTTTCTTCTTGTTCCTTGAAATACTTAACTAAACGAAACCCCACAGTTTGTCCATTTCTAGTTCTTAAATGGTGATTGTCAATGTGCGGATCTTCAGAAAATTGTTTTGATAAATCTTGCTTTTCTAATATATTTCAATACCATCAAGAGTGACTTTTATTTATAAATCTGCAATATCCACATGACTTTTCTCATACCCCTTTTACAACGCATCTTTTCTGCAGAGTTCAGTAGCATTTTAATGCAGAATAAAATATATTTTACCTGTAAGAGATAAAATATTTTTATATTTGTTTTTCCAAAATATATTTTAAAACTTTAAAGCATAACAGAAGTCATTTTTGAATAATTTATAGTAAAATACCTCCTAAATATTCTAATGCAGAGATATTGTTTAGAGAGAATTAATATCTTAAAAACCAAAAAGACACATGTAATTTATAATAGAGGTGTATTGTAATCTTATTAACAAATATGGACATTTTAAGAAATATGATTAATTTAAATTAAGTAAATACAGTACATTTAAAGGAATTCTTGAATAAATTACTTCTACTAACCACATAGGATTATTTCACAATTTACTTTTTTTATAAACACAAGTATTTAAGTCCTACTTAGGTAACTTACACTACCTGCATAATTCGGTAACTTACGTTACACTTTTTGATTGTAGCACAAAAAATTAAATAAACAATATTTAAAACAAAAACTTTAACTATTTGCTCAATACACACTTATAAGATAGAAAATATAGCATTGTTAACATTGCATTGCCCTTTCTTTATGCACATCGTGAACTTTAACATATTTTTGGTAACTTACGTTACATAGAACAGTGCATTTTTGAAGTTTACATAAATCACTTAATATAAGTAAAAACATTCGTTTTAGCAATTCACAATATTGAATTAAAGTGTAATAATCAATATACTTCCTTTAAAACAGTTATCTAAAGAAAAAAATTGAAACTTACCAACGTTGAAAGATTGATCATTTGCTTTACCAAAAGTTAAAAATTCAATTTCTAACTTCAAAGTGCTGCCAAAACTAAATGTACTACATTCTTGACAAAAAATTAGTATAAATAATAAACTTCTAACATTTTTAAACCAAAAAATATGCAAAACAGACACATTGCTGTAATTTGATTTTTCCAACGCTTTTCCACACTTGCATGGAATTACCCATATTAATATGGTTTTTTGATTTACTGCGCAGGGTTTCCGCTATCGGCCGCATTTTTCGCAAAATGTGAAAAAACTTGAAAGTGTGAAAGTTGCGAAAATGAAGCAAGGCCATTTTCGCTTTTTTGCTCTAATATAATAAGAACAAAAAACAATGCACGTTTCGAGAAAGAAAGGTAAGCATGGTGATATCTAACTCTTATAATAAATTGTAGCAAACATGTAAAAACTGCTATTAAATCTAACAATATATTGTCTTAATTGGCCTAAAATCCCCCCCAATAAATACAGTATTAACTATTTAAAAAATTTCATAAAATTAAATTTTACTCATTTGGTGGTTGGAGGAGCGTAAATGTAAAATTGAAAGCGTAAAACTAATATATAAAGTTAGAAATTATAATAGAGAGCAATATAATTCTTTAAACTTCCTTACACTGGTGCTCTATATTACCACCACTTCCTCTGTGTATATCAGGGACGTGCCGTCTGGGTAGGCAAGGTAGGCAGTGCCTACTCACGAAGAAAACAGACTAACCTCACCACTTCATTCAATGACATTTAATGCGCTGATTTCAAAAAAAAATTTCGGTTTTACACAGCAATAATAGAAAAAAAGAAAAAGAAAATGGAATTTTTACTTTGGGGTACACTTGAAAAGCAGCGAGCGACGCTGCTTTTCAACCTCCGTATCCATGCAATGCTTAGCATGCAAAACAGCCCCATGCCGCACTTTTCCCTAATAAAATCAGCCTATCTGGCGTAGCCGACGAAGATCAGCTCGAAAGCTACACTCTTTCTCTGCCGGTCTCTTCGATTCTCCGCTGCAATTTGGACGTTATGTGCAGGGCGGTGAGCGTTAGCAAAATTCTCAATGGTTTTGGCATCTTGATTCGTTTTTTATATGGTTGTTTGTTTTCTATGAAATGTTTCCGTAATTTTCAAATGTTTCGTTTTTTCATTTGTCATATTGTTTCCCATGTTTAAGTTGAAACACCAGGAAAGTTGTTCTGTTTAAACTTTTGAAAAAAAAATAAAATAAAATAAAAAAGACTTACGAAGTAAAGCGACAAAATATTGAAAGATTCATATCATTATTATATGGAAGTCAATTTTCAAAATTAGCTTTTAGAGTTGATAAGGATGCATTCAGCAGTCTAGATTTTTTTTGACAAATGTTTTAAAAAAGTACTTGCTTTTATTTTTGAAAAGTGAACTGAACCAACTGTTTCCAGAAACTAATGTTGTTGCAGTTAATTTTGACTATAAGAGCCACAATTTTTTTAGAGTGAATATTTTCGGTCATAAAAAGAACTAAGAGCAACAAAAGGAACAGAATGACAAATTAACAACCTTTCTTTCTTGTTTTGAGATCCACAGAAAAAGAAAGCGAACAAAATGAAATAGGACCCCACTTTCTATTTTTATGAAAGTCACATATATTTTCACCACAATGACAGAAAGAAGAATGGATTTTCTACAGAATCAGATGAAAATATTTTTATATATGTTTATACTAGGGACTAAGTAAATATCATTCATATTTCTACTGTTTTATTACGGTTAACAGCATATGCTTTTTTTCAACTTATGTATTATTATTCCACAAATTATCTCATCTGCCTACCCTAGGCGTTCGTTCACGGCACGTGCCTGGTGTATATACATTTCTGTCGATTCCAAATTACTTTCTTTTTTGAATAATTTAGAAGAGTAGCTCTACAAAATGATTCATCTTGTTATATTTATTAAAAATCAAGCTCAGTTTTGAAATTACTTAAAAGTTTAAAAAAATAAAAAAAAGAAAAAGAAAGACAGAGTATAAGATAGGAAAATCAACCGAAAAAAAAGTGAAATGCATATTTCTTAATCAGTTGTTGAAAATACGTAGACTCAAAACATGTCAGGAACATCCAGTCCTTGAATTAGGAAAAAAAACTAACCTAGCATTGTACCAACAAGATATCCAACAGATCGTGCAGTATAAATGAAAGCGATGTGTTGAGTGTCAGTAGAAACAATCTTTTGGAGATCCAAAAGGCAGGGACCCGGTACAGCTATGCACATGCCCTGTGAACAACAGAAAATGTTATAGTAAAGTTTTTATTCAGAAGTCTAAATAAACCTCTATATTTTATTTGATGCATAAATTTTCCAATTTATAACTTACCTGTATTGATTTATGCCATACAATATGTTGATAAACACAAAGACAATAGTTTGTTTATGTTCTTTTAAATTTACGGATTCCCAACTTGTAATAAAAACACTTGCAGCGACTATGATACAATTACAATATATTTAATAACCCATTGTAATAACAACTTGTATAAAAGTATAAATAAACACATTCAAAATGAATTAAAAACTCATCAAACAGTTGTTTCGAGGCTACAGAGTACAAGCCTCTTAATCAACACATAAAAACGAATAATGGTTCACATGTCCCAAACCAACGGTCAAATAAATCACATTGGCTTACTTGACCATTGATTTTGGACATGTGAACCATTCTTCGTTTTTATGCACTGATGAAAAGGCTTGTGTTTTACAGCTTCTAAACGAGCGATTTGCTGAGTCTTTAACTCATTTTAAATGTGTTTATTTGTACTTTTATGCACGTTGTCCCATTTTACTCATTGTAATATTCGTTGAAATTCTAGAATTTTTCGTAACTGAAATGGAAGCATTAAAATGACGAATTTTTTCTCGTGCAAAACTTAAAGCTCTAAGTTTAACGGATGTATTTTTTTTTTTTTTTGGACTTTCTTCTTCAAACATATTTTCCTTGAGACTCCATTTACTTCAAAGAAATTTTAACTAGGAAACTTTTAAGACATTATAAAAGAAAGTCTTATCACGCCGACAATAACAAAAAAAAAATCCATTTTTATAAACGTTACTTATTAACTTTCATGTATTTATGATGCTTCATTTATTTCTAAAATTTCGATTACTCTCATTTAACTTAACTCTGATCCACAGTTTCTCTATTTTTAACTACACCACTCTAAAACTAAAGAAATCTATGCTACACAGAGTGGGGCAGAGCAACTTGATTATTTGGTTATTCAATAACAACAGTATGTGTAAAGATACACATTTTATTTTTTAAAAACGGCAAAGAGTAACATTAAAAATTTATGCCTAACAAGTTTTAAAGCTTGTATCAGGCAGTTGGTGTCCATTATTTTGAATACACTGCATCAGCCGATTTTGAAAATTTTGAATTCTCGTCACTGGTATATTGGTAACAGCTAAGACGAATGTTGTTCTTCAGTTGATCAAGGGTCCTAGGGTGATCTATGTAGACCAATGACATGAGATATTCCCTTAAAAAGTAGTATTTGGGGGCTACCATAGGGTTTAATATTAAGACGGGAACGGAGAGCATGCTGCGTAGAGATGATGAAATGACAATAGAGAAGTTTCAACCAACTAAATATTCCTACTTTGACTACTAAATATTGTTAAAACACTTAAAAAGCATAAAAATTCACATTGCCGAATTTTAAAGCACAATGATTGATTTTTAATGGTTTTTCGAAAACTTCCCTATTATAGAAATACACCTAGGCGGTGAACGCTTGCTGCCTCTTCGTTCAGTCCATGGCGGTGACAGAAGAGGCAAGTTATGAACATAGATGTTGTATTAACTAGAACAAAGGACAGGCCGACCTATCCGACATTTTGATTCTAAGACGGCTTTGAATCCAACCTCGTTTAAAATTTTGAAATTCGTTGTTTTAATCAATGGTAACTATCCCGTCAAAATACGCCACGTTGAGAAATCTAGTAAGATAACAGAATTCTCAAATCAAATACTCGCTTATGAGGAAATAAACCCATTTTCATCCTTGTTTCTTGTCTGCAATTTAAATGAATGAAATATCTCTTTTTATTAGTTGGAACAGTTAAAATTTCAATCAGGTCAGCTTTTAGAAGTTTAGGCACCAGTTTTTTTCACCGCGGTTTTCGTACATAGACCAGTGTGAACCACACGCTTCTTTTCGGAAGCAAAATGTCGGATAAATCAGCTCCCTTTATGTATAGGAGACTTGGTATTAACTGTATACACAATGTGAAACCGGTTTCATGGGCACTGCCGAGACCAATTTACACTGCTTGACAATTGCTAAGGAATGATTACGTTTTTTCGAAATAATTAAGAATAGACAATGATTGAAGAAACAGGACTGAGTACGTATTTAGTAGGGATCATGTGCCTTTATTATAGTGCAAAAGGGTGCAGATGATTTTCAAGCAGCCACAAAAAATGATCTTCATGTCAGAATGATGCAAACATGAGTACCGGGATGTGTGATTACAATGGACACTAATGCACCATTGTGCATATGTTATCTATTCTCTTCATTAAACTATTGAGGGGTCCTTAGGCCCCTCAATAGTTATCCCTTAGAGGTTACTATTCAACTCCTCTCTCATGGCAGTTTTGAGTTCTTGCGCTGATTCGGGAGGGATGGTTCTTTGTGAAATTTAAATATTTTTAAGCGACTTTAGCTAAATTTCTTGGAGGTATGCTTTTCAAATATAATATAAATTAGTATTTAAGTATGAATATAGATCGACCAAATATTAACTAGCACAACTGGGGCAGTTCAACAGTTCGCATTTTATTTATTTATTTATTAAAAAATAAGTTTCGAAAGTTTTATCTTTGATGAATTGGCTAGAGTAATTTCCTTTTACATAATAATTCAGTATTTAACTGCTCGCTGGGCTTATTTATCTACTGAATTTCTGCCCCGATTTTCATTTACACCACCGAAAACCCTAAAACAAAACTATAAACATCTCACTTTTTTATTATTATTCTTTTTAACTAATAACCATGTATATTAATAGAAATATTTTCAGTGTCGTGTTACAAATGCTGCAGTTTTTAACGAAATTATGAAATTTTGAAAATGCTACTGTGTTTAAGTGTTCATTTACTGGGCAGGCTACACTACGCGAACGTTTTCAACTTCAAAACAATTTCTTCCTCAAACTTAAAATGTTCTAAAGACAGTGTGCCCTCCAAACACTTTCAGCAGTCCATTTAGAGGAGAACACACACACACAAAAAAAATATTTTTTACTTACCAAGAAAAGAAAACAAAGATATAGGATGCAGGTTTGGATTAGTTTCACATACTTCAGTGGCAGTAGTTCCATGACTTTCTAGTTTTGAAGACTAAAACTGTCGAAAAGTACTTAAGTAAATTTTATAAAGTAATCGTACACACATTTTATGCACAAATATACTCTAAAAAAATAAGAAATAAAATAAAAACGATTGACACACCCAGAAAAAGTTGTCAAAATGAAACAAAAGTTTACACAGTAAAAACAACCCTGATAAAAGAAAACGATTGCAAAATAAAAGTAAAATGATCAGTGTGGATACACAATAGGGTGGGGCGAAAAATAAAAAGTTTTCCAGATCAACTTCTAATAGTTGCTAGAGGTTGTCTTTGGTGATAGTTAGCTTTTGTGCAAAATTTGAGAAAAATTGGTTAATATCTTCAGGGGGCGCTGCGATCCCAAAGTTTTACCATAGCTTTGTTATGGATTTTATGGTAAAAATATCAAAAAGAATGCCTGAAGCTAGTCTTTTTGCGTTTTTTTTACTCAAAAGATTTTTTCATGCATTAAAAGCATATGAAATGACTCACAAACATTATTTTATATGACATATTTATATTTAAAAGAAATCACTTTTCTTCACGTTTTTGTTTCTTTTTAAATGTTTGAAACATAAATATATCATATAAAATAATTTTTTGTGAGTTATTTCATATTTTTTGAATGCATGAATATATCTTATGAGTAAAAAAAATGCAAATAGATTAGCTAACGGCATTGTTTTTCATATTTTAACCATAAAATCCCGATAAAAGTTATGATAAAACTTTGCGATCGCAGCGCCCCCTGAAGATATTAACCGATTTTTCTCAAATTTTGCACAAAAGCTAACTATCGCCAAAAACAACTTTTGGCAACTATTAGAAGTTGATCTGAAAAACTTTTTATTTTTCGCCCCACCCTAATACACAAGGTGATACAGGGGAGCTATGATGCATGAAAGTCACGTACAATGTCCTACGTCATCTCGTTACATAGTTACTGTAAACGTGCCACTGATTTGATCGAACTCAGGCTCATCATTTCAAATGATCCCAGATGTGTTCAATGTTTTGAACCTCAGGAATTCGAGCAAGCCAGAGAAGGTGATAATGTGGTAAAGGAAGTCCTGTGACAGCTATGTTGTGTGTGACTGATCGTTGTCCTGTGGAGAAATGGTTTCTAGAAGCCTTGTTATGAGGATCAACGCATGTGACTGAAGCATACATGTCCTGAATGTGCCGCTGGACTTCACTTCACACTCTCCAGGGTCCCCCGTACCTACCACAGCTTCGTGGTTTAACCGGGATAGGGCCCTGAAGAGCGCTCTGTTCTTAATTTTGAACCAGAACCTAGGGTCGAGCAAACCCTAGGGCCCAGCACCCCCAGAGGTATCGTTTCACTTGGAGGACTTTGTGACCACGACATTTTTAACGCCTCCCAGCCACCATTAATCAAGGCGGTGGATCTTTGATCGGCTGGGTTTCGAACCCGGGTCCCTCCGGACACGAGTCCGATGCCTTACCGATCGGGCCACCACGGCCCCCTGTGCCGCTGGACTGTCGTGATGTTGTGAATCCATATTAGGGGTGACCGTTCATTGTATGCAATGGTACCTCATAACATCTCTGCAGCTGTTAGTACGATGTGCCGCTGGAAGCAAAGATAGAATTGTAGGGGCAAGTGGATAAAGGTGATATGTGACAATTTTTGAAAAACTTTTTACAATGGATGAAGGTGATAAGGTAATATATTTTTTTTTCGAAAGCTTTTTCTAGAAATTAAAAAAACTGCCACATATCAATTTATTCACTTGACCCTTCAATTGTGTTTGTGAGTTAACACAATTGAACACACACTAATTTGAATTTGTGCAAATCGGCGAAAGTCAAATGTCACATATCCCCTTTATCCACTTTCCCCTTCAATTAGGACTGTCAGCTCCATTTGGAGTAGTATCTTGTTTGATGGGAGTGGATTGCCACCAAATGGAGCCAGGGTGCTTGATTTCTTCCTTTTTCTTAATTTTTATGTTTGATCAATGAAGTCGAAACAATGTCCCGCGAAGCCCCTGGGGCTCGGCATAGCACAATTTGAAGAAGACTGATATAGTGTAACACAAAATAACTAAATATCAGAGCCGATAACTTACGGTTTTCGACAGTGAATAACAGATAGAATAGGTCTTGATACATTATTTCTTTGGGAGAATTAGAAGAATCATTTTTATTATTTTGAACTAAATTTTATAGCAATTTATTTCCTTATTGAAATTTGAACTTAAGTATCATAAAAGGTGCGATGTCAAGGAATTCCCGATGGGAGGTCACTGTCACTGTGAGCATCAAAAAAGTGCTTATTCGACAAATTTTATCGATTCTGCAAATTTCGAAACAGTATTGCAAAATTGCCACTTTGTTATTATTTTTTATTTTTTGTAATGGTAATTGTGTCTTTTCTCATTGGATGTGATCATGTGCTTATGTTCGTATTTTATCATTCAGAAAAATTCGGAGTTTCATTTTGTAAATAGAATTCCTTCTCCAAATACTAAGTTTGGGAGGCCCCAGTGAAAGGTTCTCCTTTCAAAAATCATCAACTATAGCAAATTTTTTCTAATTTAAAAACTAAACTACTGATACTTTGATCCGTAACTGTTGACATCTTGTAAACGACTCGCATGCAAGGCTAGATGATGTGAGTGTTTTATGCGTGTGTTAGGTGTAAAGCATTGAGTTATGAGCTCGAAGCTCTATGGTATAAAGTTAAACTGCCAAGAGATGGCGGGTCGACTGGAAATGGAAACGGACCACTTCATTTAATAATAGATTGGATTAGCGAGAGCGCACGACTTCACTGCTTATGCGTTCTCGCAGATCCAACCTATTTCAAAATGAAATGGTTCGTTTCCGCTTCGAGTCTACCCGCCATCTCTTCACGGTTCAACTATAACAATCGTCATCATCTCTCATAATGTACGGTATATGGTCATAAAATAACTCTAAAATTTCGTAACGTAATTTCAGGCAGGCCATCATTTGGGAGATCAGGGGGAGGGGGGCAATGGTCTCCCCCTGGCTTTTGGGAAATTAATGTAAGTACAAAAAGTGAGAGTAATTTTTACTGTTTCTTGGTATAATTTATATTAAAAATATACCCTTTGCACCCCCCCCCCTCGCTGAAAAGATTCGAAATGAAATGCCTGACTTCTGGGATGTTATGATAATTATATTAATACATTGTCGAGTGTGTATCTAATTTTTAGTACTACAAATCTGAAAGAAAAACTATGTTCCAAAATGCATCTAATTTCATTAATCGTTAAGGTTTCACACAATTTTAACTGTACGTACGTATATTAGAATCTCTAAAATTGCGTTATGAATTTTAAAAGCTTTTTCTGACGCAGGGGTAATTTCACCGTTACGGACGTAACAATCAAATTTTACACACATAATTACTGTTTAGTCTGATAAAATCTGCATTTTTTTCTCTTATATAATTCGGTGCTGCTTATGCTATTCTAAATTTTGGTGCGAATTCCTTGATTACAAAAAATAACAAAAATGTTTAAAGTTTGATTGTTACTCCCGTAACGTTGGAATTACCGGCAGGTGTTTTGTGTACAAAAATAATTAAAATGCTTTACTCACGACATTTTTGGCTCAAAAATACTTCTATTTTTTTCAATGTGAAAGAATAACTTCATATTCTTAATAAAGATTTATTTTTCTTAACTAAATATTTATCGCAGTTTCAACTTACTTCCCAAGGAAGAAAGATATTCGTTTAAAATCCAAAACAAAAGCATATTATCAAGTCAAATAAACAATACTTTATTGCTTAAAAAATCTGACTATTTAGTATTAAAACTAAAATGCAGCATACATATGAATAACAATTAATTTATAAAGGAACGTTATGAAAGTTTAAATTATAAAGTCAAATACATTTTTAGAACTGCCTGAAATATTTTCAATGCTTCTTGCAAAAGCATTAAACTTCCATTAACATTGATTTCAAGCTCAGAAAAAGTAAATATTTAACAATTTAAGAAAATTCAAAAATATAACTTACATTTTTGTGGATAGCGAATTAGTGTAATAAAGAAAGGCAGTTAAGAAAATGCGAAGTATTTTCAAAATATGATCACGTACATATTTATCTTATTCAATTAGGGGGATACTTGTCACACACCTAGCTTTAAATTACAACTAAACACAAGATAATGGGCAGTGTAATGCACAGTAGCAAAGCAAGTCAGTCTTTTTTTCTAAATTACGATGCGTATGATCTTATCTGCAAGGTAACTTAAAAACAGCGTAATCCATTTCTTCCTTAATCCAAGCTTCAAAAATGCTTCTTATTTTTCTTCTTTTTCCAAGTGAAAAGATAACTATTCGTGTGAAATATGCGCAACAGACTTTAATTTTGCTAACATCATTGTACTGCTGTTTTTTTATTTTATTTTATCTCATTTTATTTTGTTTATTTTTTTTAAACATTGTTGACGGGAATCTTTTTTGCATATGCTGAAAGCATCTTCATTATATTTCACATATTTATAAAATGACAATTTTTCAGTACATCAAAGTGCAAGGGCAGCTCATTAAATAAGATTAAGTGCTTCAAAGATCTAATTTATTGTATAAAAAATAATTCCGGTTAGGGTGGATAAAAAGCATGACAAGTTTAAAATATAGTGGGACGCGGTGCAGTTAGGAAAAGCTTTTACGCGTCGTTCTTTATCTATTCCAATATTAAGCTCATTTTTCACATTAATTTGATAAAATGGTGAGGAAATATTTTATATACATTTTCACATTTTATGACATTCGAAAACTTGGAATTTTCTGCTAAAAACGATATCAGTTCGAAGTTTCTACGAGCATTAGAAGAGCTGTAATAATTGCTTTTATAATCCCGGAAATCAAGGCTTACCTTGATCAAGCCAAAACACTCTAAATCATGAAGCTTAAAAAGAAAATCAAAAATTATGGCGGAATTGAATTTATTTTCTCAACGAAAATAACCTTTTGTTTTATTACCACGATTTGTCTTTTAATTCCTTTGTTTATTTCGTTTTTCATTTTATTTTAAACTTTACTTTGCAGCATTCCAAGCCCTTCTGTCTTATTGAAAATAAATTATATCAAAATATTTTCAGTTATATAAAACTCGTCTGTATCTATTTTCTCAATTTTCAATTGAAAATGATTTGATTGCTTTACATTTTAAGGGAATTTATAATTTATTCATTGTTTTTTTATCGTTAATTTCTTTCGGAATGTATAAAATATTCTTGGAGTCTAGGTAAAATTATATGTGTGTATTTTAATTAACGAAACAGTCTGTCCTTTTATTTTGGAGACGGGTGGAAAATTTACATGCGCTCACATAGCTTCTTTTTTAAAAAAAACTTTATTGCGCGAGCAGTCGTGTGGGTAAAGCTAATTGAAAACGAAATGCTCAAAACTGAGACAAAATAAAGATTCAACCATCCATTGTAAAAATATTTATTTGGAATTTCTCGTACTTTCAGGTGTGTTTTCACTATCACAAAAAACAGGTCAAAAAAAGCGTTGACCACATTCACGGGACATACATAAATTTAATACAATTTAGGCAAGATGGAATATATACAGTTTTGCTGTGATGTCCCAGCCGATGGTAAATAAATGATGAAATGAACAACACATAAACAAGAAGAATAACAAATGTTTCCACAGTTATTTCAAAAATATCGAGTGCTAAAATACTATTTGAAAGTTTACACTTCGGCTGATGCTGGAGCCGACTCTTTTCGCTCCACTGAAGTCGGTTCGTTGCTGATGTATTTTTCACCTTTCCTTTTAAGAATTATGCTTAAAATTGTAAAAAGTACGCAGCATGAGATGGTTGCTGTGGTCATGAATTGAAAGAGGACATTCGGTTGTGTGCCCAAGTATATGCTGATTGATAGTGGAACAGTCATCTCTAAAATGCATGAAACTAAAGTGAATACGGAAGCAATTCTGTTGTTGATGTTAATGTACTTTTCTACCCAAGACAAGGAAGCAGGGAAAATGGATGCTACTCCTATGCCTAAAAGACACGTGCCTACCCATAGTCCAATCACAGACCAGGTACCAACGGTGAGTAAAACTAATGCTGATGTAACGGCCAGAAAGAGATCAAATATTAGCAGTTTCCTGACACTAATTTTAACTGCTAAAACTATAGACAATGCTCTGGTAATAGTAAAAGAGCCCCAATAAGCAGATGTCATGTAGGACCCGGTCACTTTTGACAAGCCGTGTGCGCTATTCACCACATAGGAAGTTAACATTTGTGCAAAACTGACTTCAACGCCAGAAATAAGACCTGTTTGCAGACAAGCCAATATCACAACAATTATAGTAAAAGGAAGTCCTGGATCTCGAATATTTTCTTCCTCCTTAGTTTCAACGGTGCTCTTGTCTTTTGAAGAAAAGATGTACACAAAAACAAACAAACCAGTTGCACAGGAAGCTAATACTCCAATGATTGTATATGCAATGGTGATGGAAGGAATGGTAACAGTTTCACTCGCAGTAATTTTCAATTCTAAATCACTAATATTTTGAGGTATATTGGCTGCTAGTGTGCTGGTGAGGTTCTGTTGTACTCCTAGTAAAGTTAAATCACTGGCAAGAGGTACATGTGCTGACAAGAAAGGAGCTGCTAGGATTGGTGCTAGAAAACCACCTAGACCATAAGCAAAATGAAGACCTTGAAGAAAGGGTGCGCCTTTCTTTCCCCAAATGCGCAGACAGCAGGCGTTGCTTCCTGTAAAAGAGACGATTTTTCATAAACAATTTACACAGAAAATTTTATACATTTAAACATACCATTAAGAGAAAATTTTGATACATTAAGAACATATCGCACACCGAGAATGAAAGTGGCACATCTTTTTTTAAATCTATTTTAATTTAATGCTAATGCAATTTATAAAGTGCGCTTGTCATTCTCGGTTTACGATATGATTAAGAGAAAAAATTTCATACATTAAGAACGCATACTAAAGAGAGAAAATTTCATACATTAAGAAGGCATACTAAAGAGAGAAAATTTCATACATTAAGAACGCATACTAAAGAGAGAAAAGAAATGCATTAAGAACCTCCCAAGTAGCATCAACTCATTGGATTTTGCTCGGCCGATCATCGAACTCCTCGTAAACTGATCCCGTAACGCACGATGACATCGTTCTGATCAGTATCCGAGCACGGTTTTCGATGAGCTACTTTTCATCGGAAAGCGATATCCTTCCGATCAACTTTCCCGTGCACTGCTCGTAAATTGCTCCAAATCTCATCGTATTTCGAGCAAAACTCATCGGATTTTTCTGCTCGGATTCTGTTTGGCCGATGAGACATATTGGAGCAAATCCCGATGAGATCTCATCGGAATCCGATTATCGGCCGATGAGAATTTCATCGGGTTTCGATGAATGGCCGATCATCGGCTGATGAGATTATGCTGCTAGGGATACAACAATAAGAAATAAAAATTTAGTTTAAGAACATACTGATAAGTTTAGTTTTAGATTAGATTTAGTTTAAGAACATATTCTTTTAATATTGAAAACGAAAGATATTGTATTTTTCAATGGATAAAAAACTTTTAAAACAAATACTATAACATAAAAGCGATGTTAATTTATCTTTGCCTGTTTTTCTACTGTCAAATTTGCTAGCGTGCTTGAAAAAAAGAAAAAGATTTTGAAAAAGAAAAAAATTTCTGCTTTTCTGTACTGTTTTACTAGTGTTCATCTGCGCGGAGGTGTCTATTATTGTGTTCTAGAGTTATAAGGAATATTTAATTGTAATTTTCAAAAATGTTATTTCACTAGATAGTAATTATTTCACACATTATAATTCTTGTATTTTTTACGAAAGAAAATACTTACTTTTCTCAATATTTTTTTTTCATCATTTATTTTATTTTTATTTACTTATTTATTTGTTTAAAAAAAAAGTTTTACTAGTATTTTTTGCCAAGTATTGGTTCTGGGAAATATGTCAATTATACTACATCAATTCTTTTTCAGTCTCTGAAACTAAAGGGAAGTAGGAAACTCCTTAAATAAATAAATAAATAACTCAATTTTATTTGCACTCAGAAGTTAAAACCAAAATTTGAGTTATTCATAAATGCTTTGCAAACGGTCCTTCAGTTTCAACTTGTTTGCTCTTAACAATAAAACTTATAGCAATATTTTTTTTTTTTTTTTGTGTGTTTCAAAAATTTGAGCTATTATTGAAAAAAATATGTTAACATTTTAAGCAAGTCCGTTATTTGGGCCAACCGAATTTTAAAACCATAATGCAATGAAGCATTTTGCATGTATTTTGATTTTTTTCTTCCAACAAAATGCATTGCGTATATATAATTGCTGTTACTACTCTGAATAAGTTAAAAGCTCAATTTGCTCGCTAATTTCATCACAAGAAGATTTAATATTCAAACGACGAAAATGCATGAACGAAAAAATTGTTTAGCTTTAAAAGTTTTATCTGATGACCTCTTTGTTGATGCAAAATCACTGCACGAAGGAATTATTAATTCCTTTAAAAGTTAATGATTGCTTTAAAATAATAATTTTAAATTTACCAGTGTTGCTGAATCCCATTGCGAATCCTGTAACAATAAATGTGCCCAACAAAATAGTAAGACTTCTGCACCATGGTATTGTAAACGCACCCAGTGCCACAAACAAACTGCTAACAACTAATGCCTTTTCTTCATTCTTCATGCAGTCTAAAACAATGCCACCTAAAAGTTAAAGAAACAAAATGAGCTATTTTTAAACAATGCAATTTTTCCATAATAAATAAGTATCGAATACGTATCGGAAGGCTCCTAAAAGACAAAATGGAGCTGCTAGCTAATATTTTATTTCATAAGCTAATTTATAATTTTAAAATGGGCTTCGTTTCGTGTACCTCAAATTGAAATTCCTCAAAACAAACCAAAACTAACGTAAGATTAAACACTCTTCAGCATTAAATCAAAAATTAAAATGTTTTTTTAATGAAAATTTTTAAAAATATATATTCATTTTTTCAATATTATTTGATAAGGTTAAATTTATGTTGAACAATTAAAAGAATCGTTGCTATAGCTTTCAAAGTGTACACATTATCTCTAGAATGAAATAAAATCAACTTAGAAAAATAAAAATCTAAATATTCTATTTTTTAAAAAAAGAAAAATCACTAGTACCATGATAATGTTATTTCCATCAACGTTTGTATCGTCATACAGAGATTTCAGAATACCCCAATAGATTGCTACAACACAGAGTAAATTTCTAACCTTTTTATGTTTGTTAAATACTAAATTTTAATGAGGAGCCTACCGCTTCACAAGAATAAGGTAAATAAATGTAGTCGGTAGTGAAAAACTGAGAGAATCATCGTAATGTATTTTTCACCATACACAAATTAATTTTCAAAAATATAAGACCAATTAAAAAATCTAAAAACAACACATTAAAAAAATCTATAACTATCATGCAATTATCTCCAACGTTTATATCATTATTGGGAGATACCTCAATAACAGGCAGCTGACTAAAACACAGAACAAATTTCTAACTTTTTTTTGAAAAATTAAATTTTAACTTCCATACGGAGTTCATCACTTCACACTAATACAATAAATAAATGTAGTTTATTATGAAAAAACTAGTCATAATAGATTTTACAGCATACAAATTAACGTAAAAGGAAAACAAAATCCACTTAAAAACTAAACGCCTAAACATATTTCATTTTTTTAAAAGCGTATTTACCATAACTATCATGTAATTCACCAACGTCAATTTCATCACTAGGGAGATTTGCGAATACCTTAATAGGAAACAGTTAGCTGCCACATAGAGTTAATATCTAACGTTATATTCCAGTTGAATTTTAAATTCTATACGAAGCCAGCCGCTGAGCAGTAATAAGATAATAAAATGTAGTAAATTTATTGCATACCTGTAACAGATCCAATCAAATATCCAATAGATCTTGCAGTAAAGATGAATGAAATACTATATGAGTCCGCTCCACTTGAGTGCCGCAAGTCTATCAAAGTTGGTCCAGGAATGGACATCATAAGACCCTGTATCGATAGGAAAACAAGAGTTTTACTACTTCAAGTTGTGGCCCTCGTTAATGTTAAAGTAAAGAGATTCCGAAAAAAAGCTTCATGAAAGCAGATTATTACTCTGACCTCGTTTGAAAATTTTAGTGAGCAAGAAGTTGGAAAAAAATTTATAGAACTAATGTTAAGAAAGAATTGCTTTAAGTCATAAATATTAAGGTTGTTGTAAAACAGACTTAAAGATTATTCCTCTTCAAAAACAATGACATGTTGAAATCGCAGAACTGCAATTCGCAAACAATTTAAAAGGACTACGAAATGCTGAAACTTTTTCAAAAAAATACTTTAAAAATCCGTGATATTGTTCAAAAATTATGTTTAAAACCATATTTAATTAATCAAAAAAAAAAAAAAATCATTTAAATGATCTATACTGCCATGCTTAGTGCAAAAGTAGTATATGCAATCGAACTCAAACTGAAAAAAAAACTCTTTAAAGTTTTTTGCTCCTCTATGTATTTGATTCGAATGATACTTTTTCAGAAATTTTTAAAAAATGTTTTTTGTTTTCAAATGATCATAAAACATTGTATGTGGGTAAAATACGTCACAAAGAACCACCTCGTGGCGATAACTCAATTTTGTTAAAAAGTGCAGATACGACTTTTGTGCTTAACACTGCAGTACACTTTATAGTTTAAAATAAATGCTTTAAATCTTTTGTTAAAAGGTTTAAAACCAGTGCTAATATTGCTAAAACAATTTCTCGAATCTGCTGTCCGAATATTTCCAGTGAATATTTTAAAACAAGGAGCAACCTTTTTCGACCATAGTCAACGTAAGCATTTTAAACTTAGACATTGCTGAAGTTATATAGAACAATTGTGACAATTAAAATTACTTAAGAAAACTTCTCATAATTTAGAAAACTTTTTCTTTCCCTGATTGGATTAGATTTTAAGTAAATCAAATTTGCAAAAAAAAATCTTAGTCCATCATAGACAGGTTCTTACCAGTATGACAAACATGAAATAGTGCACCCCTGTGCGTGTGAAGTCTAACGTCTTACCAATTAAATGAAACATTTTTTTGGTTTCAATTGGATTAAATTTTAAGTAAATCAAATTCGCAAAAAAAATCTTAGTCCATCATAGACAGGTTCTTACCAGTATGGCAAACATGAAATAGTGCACCCCTGTGCGTGTGAAGTCTAACGTCTTACCAATTAAATGAAACATTTTTTTGGTTTCAATAGCTGGGATGGATCTGAAAAGGTTAAAATTGTATTTTAACATAAGGAAGCGTAAAATAATTCAAAACGCTATGGAGCTTCACAAAAGAAAAAAAGAAGGAAGACACAAAAGCATTGTTGTAAATATAATAAGTAATTATTATTGAAATTGGAAGTTTCATGTTGGTAAAAAAAGGTCTAATATTTTTGTATCCTTACATTCTATACTGCAAAGGTTGTTTGAAATATTATTTTGTGGCATAATTGACTAGTAACTGTTTAGTCATGGTTTATGATAGAAGGGAAAATTGAGTCAAACTAACGAAAAAGAGTTCAAGTGAAGGGTTTAATAGTAGCAAAAATAAAAACTATATTATCTTATGATGAAAATATGCAAAAAATAAAATTTTAACTATACGAAATGATTGGGATTGGCTAATTTGCTTGAAACTCAATTAAAACATATGTTTCGAAATTTTAATGTTTTAAAGGTTTTAAATTTAGAGGTTTAAAAAATTGCAAGGAAAAAAATTTACATTTTAGTAGAAAGCCTGGCAATTTTAAACTTAATTGGATTTTTCAAAATGCTTTATTGTGACATTAAAATATCAATGGAACGGAAGATGTATAGTAAAAACATACATAATAGCAAATAAATACGCAAAACAAACACTAACCAACACAAAAATGAATTTCAAATAAAAAAGGGAGCAAACAAACATTTAAAGAAAACCAAACATACTATGCGAGTTGCTTTAATAAACCAAATTGAATTCAACCATTTTTTCATGCTTGCATGCATTTTTCATAGTTATTCAATTATTTCATATACTTATGTTTTTAATTTGGGTATATTAATTCCAATGATTTTAAACCTTGTGAACATTCGAATTTTTCAGCAATTTTTACAAAAAATTTTCCTAAAACTATTTAATTGTCAAAGGCTATGCTACAATAATTAATTGAAAAAATATCAGGAGTAATTGAATATAAAGGTTTGTATGCGAGTGGAGTTACAGTTGAAACTACATTACATGCAAAGGTATCTTTCAGCTAGAGCGTTGTTGCATTTCGTACAGTTACAACATTTTTAGACATAAAAACCAATCGTTTTTTTTTTTTTTTACATTACGATGAATTTATTCAGAAACTGATATTACCTTCATAATGAGTTAAATATTACTTAGTTCCGTTACTTGATCATTCAGGCCAAGTCCGAATCAGTTTTTTTAACTCACACAGAAGTAATACCATTCAAATAATTGTCTATTTCGTTAAAAAATACTTAAAAAAACTACGGTATTTCTTACTTACAACTCGTTCAAAAGAGAAATGCTTGTAGCATGAACTTGATTTGCAGAAACTGCAAACCTTTTCCTTACCTTGACGACTGTATAACTGAGAAGTTTGCTACCCGATAAAGCACCATACGATAAGCTGTCCTTAAGATGAATACCAATCTTCTTGCTAGAGTATCTTCAGCCATCCATACACCACTGAGTAGAACCTACCAAGTCCAATTTTCTCCAGCAAGTCCCCCACTAGACGCTTAAGACCACGAAAATCACAATCAAACTTCTTCACTGAAAGGCATCCTCTTGAATTGTTGATTTTGTCCAAGAATTAAGCTGTAATCACTATACATACTGTTGTGAAAAATCGGTTAGTGTATTGCTATCTTGGAATTAGCCATCACACTATATTAGAGGCATTAACACATTTCAGTAAAGATTTCGTTTTAATTTTTATGTTCAGCCTTGAAGTACTCAAAGCTTTTGTCATTGCCAAAAAAATTCTGATGGTTTATTTTGATTTTTCGTATTTGTAGCAACTTTGTGTTCATGTTCGCAAAATCTCTTGAAAGTATTGGTGCGTAAATCATGATGACGAAACGTACGAGTGGTAGCTTGAATTTAGTTTTTGAACATCAAAGTTTGAAATGCAGAACTTTATTGCACATTCACTTTTTCTTGTGCAACACTTCATAAGTTTCATTAATTTTGAATCACAATTAGAAGTACGACGCATACTGTTGTTGGTTCCATGCTAAGCAACAACCCTCACATGGACCATCCAGTATTTCTCACTTAATTTTGATGCGTGAAATGTTTATAAGGCACTTCTGGTGAAAGCCGAATTGTTTAAATTACTTAATAATATTTTAGCAGAAGTCGAAGTAGACTAAAACCGCTCATTACAGAAGGAATAATTAAAGCGATTAAATTTTAAAGAGAATTTACATTGTTAGGTAATGTTTTCTTTTATCAACACTTAATCAATTTCAGCATCCTAAGACAACATCCTTGTCAATTTATAGCTGTATAAACTATCTAATCAGACATAATCAGATACTTAAGCTTTTAACTTCGACCACTGCTTTAAAATTATTATCTTTTTAAGTATTTAATGTCGTTTACTTAAAATGTACATTTTAACATAATGCAAATATGATATTTAAAATACTTATTTAATAAATGCTATACACGAAGATTATGCTCACTAAAATGAGGAGTGTTAACATATATAAATAATAAAATAACATATAAATGGAAAATCTTTGCAAAACGTTTCGATTTGCTAACTAATCAGTTGTTTAATTTACGTTGATAAGCTTAAAATCTAGCTTTAACACAAATACAGTCTGAAACTTATGAATATATTATTCTATTCTTTGCAATAATTATATTATTACATCAATGAAAGGAGAAATGTATCACAGTTCAAAGGCTAAATGAAAAAAATGCTGAAAGTTATTGATATTACTAATTAACTGAAAATTATTTCTTACAATTTGTCTCATGAATTATACAGAGCGAAGTTGAAAGTGAAATATTTTTCTCTCATAGGAATAAACAAAGATCTTCATTATTAGGATAAGCTTTTTTTTTTTGCTATTAAATTATACTTTTTTTTTCAAGTATTTCATTAGTTTAAAAAATCATTATAACATAAAAATTGATTGAAAAGCCACAAGAAGCCAAAAAGAGAGGAGAGACCAGGTTCCCTTGTGTCCAGACTAAATTTCCTATTATGTTCCGTCACAATGTACATATCTTCAGTTTCATTTAAAATTTTAGTTATAATTCAGTCTTATTAACGCATAAGGTTCGGTGACTAAAGAGCTGCATTTATTTTTATTTATTTATTTATTTATTTTTTTCAAATTAAGTTCTGTCTTGGCTGATAATTCTTATGTTGATTCAACTTGAAAAAAAGGTAAATTTCAAGCACCACTTTAAGCACCTTAATTCTTACATTTTGCCTTTTACGATGGATGCATTCATACCGTCATGAATTCACAGAGGCTGAATTTTAACTTTCAATTACGAACTCAAGAATCTTACAGGAAACTATTATTTATTAAACTAAAAAAAATCGTTTTCTAATTATGTATTTACATTTTGCGAATAGTCATGTGGTATTGAGCTTTCTACCATGAAACAACAATTACAATAACCATTATGAAGTGGAGGGCACAAAAAGCTCACAATGTAAACAAAAAATAAAAAGAGAGAAAGAACTGTGATTAACACTTCATTCTCAGTTATATCATGCGTTACATTTGTTTCATAATTTTTATGGCTTGATCATTTTTGACGAGGAACACATTTTCAGTCAAGATCTTACAGCGCAGTCATTGTTTTATTAAAACGATAAGAAATGATTTTAAGACAAAAATAATAATTACTATCACAAAACAAATCGTACAGCAAGTTCGAAAAAAGCTAATACGAGTATTGAAATACCATTATTAAAGGGGCTGTATTAGCTAAAATTATTATTATTACGATACTATAACAAATTTTAGAATTTTTTTCTTTTCTTTTTGGATGTAAGAGCATGTTTTGCATCTTGCACTTATGCTCACCAACAAATGAAATACATACTGTCGGCCCCGATTAAACGAATACTGTTCGTTCTGAGAAATATTATTCGGTTAAACGGGGTATTCGATTAAGCGGGGATCTTTAACATTACGTCTATGGCATCCGCTCCGAGATATTTTATTCGTATAAGCGGGGCATTCGTTTATCCGTTACCCGATTAAGCGGGGGCGACAGTAATCAGTTTTATTTCCAACATTAGGAAATTAAATTATTCTAAAATAAGAAAAAAGCAGGTATCTTTACAAAAAAAAAACATATAAACATTAAGGCAGGGAAAAGCAAATTTGTGCGTTAAAATATCATAAAAGTAAATATTATTTACTATTTCGTTTTTATTATTTTAACCAAAAGTAAGATCATGAAGATTTTTTCAATAAAAGCACTTTTTCTAACTAAATTTAAGACACTTAAGCTCACCAACGTAATACCAATGAATATGTAATATTTTCTTTACATTTCCAACATAAAGGAATTTTTTTACAACTTAAAAATAATAATGATATTTTTTATCTAAAAAAATGTATTAAAAATTATAAAAAATAGTGTTTTGCTTGCAATTTCGTTTTTATAACTTTAACCAAATTTCAGGATACCAAGATTTTTTCATTATTTTTTATTATTATTATTATTATCAATAATACTTTTATTATTATTATTTTTTTTTAATAAGAGCAAATTTAATTCAAAGATATATGCTTATACTCACAAAGAAAAATGTTGTTTATTTTCAATACATTTTCAACAATTCATTACTTAAGCATTTTTTCTTTTTTTTTTACGAAATAATATTTAAATGACTAAATATGATAGTCTGGAACAAGTCTAAAGTGTATTCGATTGTGTAAATTTTAAAAATTCAACATACTGTTTGCAATTCACCAGATCAGAGTAGAAAAAACATCACTTACCAAGATTTCGATGCTAAAAACAACTCCCCAAACCCCCCGAAGTTAAAAGAAAAATCTAGAACGAGTGACTTAACAAGGAACTTGAATTATACTGTCTAAGAGTGAGCTTTGTTTTGGAACTTTCAGTTAAGTATTTTAGACATCAGCTTTTGGACTCTTTTGACTTGCTTGGAGACTTGCTTTGCCACAACTCACAAATTTGAATTAAATAGCCACAGCTCACTTGTCACTTGCACGCATGCTCCTTCCCTGCAGTTTACACCCCGAAGTAAAAAAAAAAGAAAAAGGGACGCTCAGCTGTAAACCAACCCCCGACTCAAAGATCCGGTTCAAACTGGCTAGACAGAGAGCTCCTCAAAAGGTTATTGGCTGCGCTTTGGATGACGTTCAATGAAACTCTTAATTTAGTTTTTCTTTTAATTAATTTCTACGAAAGACAGAAGAACTATATTTCCGGGTGATAATAACTGAGACACGATTTTTTTTCTCTCTGGAGAATAAAAAAAAAGATCATCTGCTAAATAATTGGCTAAACATAGCAGAAGGTTACTTTCAAACTGAGTATCAAGTATTCATTCCAAGAATACCATTAAAACCAATTAACACATCTGGGTTAAAGCAACTCGCATTAGTATGCACAGCTATGAGGAGAAATATTGGCTGATACATTAAATGTTTCAACCCAATTAAGCAATATTTTATTTATTTTATTATCAGATCATTTGCATGAAATGATTATTATTTGCTTAACTGCATTAATCTCTTTTCGTCATATTTGAGTTGTGGGCTGTCTTTATTTCAAAGGTTGAGAAATAAACATGGCACTTCTCAATAATTCATACTAACTACAAGAACTTGATTTCTTAGAAAAATACATGGGAGGAAAATTATCAGGAAAGTTTTACGTAAGACGCATTTCTCATTAAAATTGTCATCACTTAAGAGTTATATTATATTACTTAAAAAAATTATAGATAATATAACACAGCTATTATTACTGGAGATTTTTAAGCACAATATTTTTTTTAAAGTTTTAGAATTACGTTATATTCCATAAATTAATTTCATTAATCATGTCAGTTGAAATTTTGAAGTGGGCGTAGCTTAGAGAGAAAAACTTCGTTTTCAAACTATCATTAATATCATTAATAAAACTAAATGTTATTAAATAATATTAAGTTATAATCAGAATTATTATTTCAAAGTTTATACGTTTCAAAAATTATTAGATCAGAATTGCAATTGAATTAAAGATACTTTGATTTTAATATGATGGCATTAGAAGAAATTTTACAGAAAAGCAAATTATTTAACTACGACTCAAAAACAGGGCCGCCGCTACCAGCGATGGGGGCCGGTACCAATTTTAATGCCGGGCCCCCATGCACCCCCCCCCCCCCAAATTGCATATTTTAATGCTGTCCTTTCAGCACATTTGCAATTGTAAAAAAAAAAAGCGAAAAAAAAAATTTTTTTTTTTCTGAAATGCTTTTTTTTTTAGTTACGAAAGTGTGCACCTGATTTTATTTTCACGTTATTTGTGTCGCCAGATGATTTTAAAAAGCGATGCAATTTTCTTTGCGCAAGCGTGTTTTTCATTCATTAGTGTTTGTACTAGCAATTGTTTCATATTGAGAATCGGCAATGGAAAGCGAGATTTTTTTTTTCAATGAAATTATTGACACTAAAACGGGAAAAACGTGTTCATAACCTTACGGGCCCCCCAAAGCTCCGGGCCCCGGTACTAAAGGTCCAGTATCCCCCCCCCCCCCAAACGGCGGCCCTGCTCAAAAACGCGAGCTTTGAAAGCATGGACGTTATGAAAATACAAGAAATGTGCCAAATCAAGAATCAAAATTAGAATAGTACATAGTTATGTAAAATATCAGCCAATATTTCAAACAATAAACAGTTGCGTAACACAAATTTCAAAATATTATTATGATGCGAAAGGATGTTTTTAGTAAATATCTTCAAGGATGAAAAACGAAAGAGAAAGGAAAAAAAAGCGAAAAATTATACTTAAAAAATTTTCCCCTTTCTCTACAGCTGACTTACGTTATAACGATAATAAATTTAAAAACTCTACTTGATATGCCCTACTACTTGAAGCTATTATTTAATACTATTACAACAATCACGCTAATGACAACATGACAGTCAAAGATTTTAAAAGAGATGATCACTTTACAATAGTTATAGCATAGTCTGCGGTAGTTTTACCATAATTATTTCCTTTTTTAAACATAAATGAGAAAACGCATTCATATGACAAAACTAATGAACTTTTTCTCTTTTCATAAGGACCACCAGATATTATTATAATTGGCGAGTATTTTACAATTCATATAAAGTCTGCTTTTAAGTGTAAATAAAAATTGAGCGTGCTGGGGACAAATTCCATACATTTTTCGTAACTCTGAGACTGGTTTTGGGGAGGAAAAAATCTGTATTCATTAACCACTTTTTTTTTCTTTTTACAATACAAACAAAAAAAATATACGTACAATTTTTATCCACTTCTTCATTTATCAAAGCAATACAGTATCATTATTCGCATTGTAATGCATTTCGTGATTCATACGCATAGTAAATTAAAGTACTTCTTCAGCGCTGCTGTAAATTACATAGTGGTACAATTTCGTAGAGATAAAATGGCTATAATGATCCTATACCACGAAAAAGCAATATGAAGAAATTTAACACATTCAACCTTTACCAAACTAGTCTTGACTATGAATCAAATTAAGAAAAGAAAGATGAAAAATCATAATTAAATCTTAAAAGCACTCACATTGCAAAATCTTTTCGAGCAAGTTTTTACAAAGGCAAATGGAAGCATTTGTTTGTTGAAAAAAAAATCACTGATTAAAAAGTTAAATGCACTCACATTTCAAAACCTTTTCGAGCAAACTTTTACAAAGGCAAATAGAAGCAGTTGTTTGTTGAAACCATTGTATAAAAAAAATCTAACTCACGAAGATGAAGCAAAATCATGTAGCTTCAACGGGTTTCTTCCTCCTGGCATAAACAGATGTCGTACCTTTGCTTACGGGATGATGAGCCCGTCTGCGCTATTACGGGAACTAACAACAGGCGGTCATTGCTTTCTACACACCCCTTGTCGTTCTTTTAGTTATTCGTGTCGTTCTTCAATGAAAACTGTGCCGTGTTTTTACTACTAAGAAAAATCCAGGGCTTGGAAAAAGGCCAATCAGTGCGACTTTCAGCTACTTGTCAGTCTTTTAGCTTTCTTTTCAACTTTTAGCACTATAATTTTGCCTTAAACTAATACGAACATGAACATCTATTTAAAATAGTTATACACTTCCCGACTTAAGTGTGTATGCAGAGAAAAAACGATTACTACATGAAAATTAATAGATTTACTTTTGTAAAACATCTCATTTAGGGATTAAATACACATTACTGTTTTTCATTTAAGAAGAAAGATAATAGGAAAAAATAACGTGATTTTGATTTGTCTGTTGAGTAAGGAGAGGAAAAGCGAAAGAGAAGAGAAAAACTTATTTTGCAGCTAAAGAAAACTATTGAAAAAAAAATTTTTACATAATTAATAGATGAACTCATTCATACTGATCATAAAATAGTATATGTTTCAGCGAAATTGATAACTATTTCTCATTAATATTAATTAATTATTCTGTTGAACATGCATTTTTCTCCTTGAAGATTTCGGAAGAATTCGCGCCTGTAATAAAATTCTTAAAGTAAGAAAAGAAAGTTGCTGTCTTGATTTTAATGCAGATTAAAAACTACTTTTCAGTTTTTCTTCAGTGCCAGCTTCTAACTGGAGAAAAGACGAATGCATCTTATGTTATTATCTATTATAGTTTTCCACGTATTTATAACCTGTTTTCTTTTATTTTTTTCAAAGAAAAAGAGAAAAAAAACTAAAATTCTTAGCTCTAAACGAATACACCCAATGCGAGAATTTCAAAAAACACTAAGGAGAAAGAGAGAGAGATAGAAGAATTTGGAGAGAGATTTTAAAAAACTATGTTTCTGAAAAACTGACCATACATTTAACATTAATTATGTTCATAGCTATTTTATTTTTGAACGCAACTATTGATAGATATTTTTCAAAAAAATAATAATTTTAGCTTCTTTTGCCCCCCTCAATTCGTAGCAGTATAATATTGCAGATATACTAATACAATTGTGAAAATTTATTTCAATATTTATAATTATCAATTTAAGTCTGGTAAAAAAATGTCCATTTTACGCTCGACTCAACGTAACATTCAACGTTGAAGAAATATCTTGGTAGAGAAAAAAATGTTTCCTGCAACATCTAAAGCAGCTTAAAATGTAAAAATGTTTGCCGTCTTTAGTTTCAAATTGCCGGCTGCGTGATCTAGCTCAAGATACTACTTTTCTGCTGAAAAAATACCATGGCAGAGAAAACAAATTCCTACAAAGCCATAAAGGAGTGCACGAAAACTTCTCGTCAGGTAATATTGAAACGTGCATCTTCAGTTAAGTTAAAGTAAACAGTAAAATTCTCTGGTTTCTGTTTAAACTTTATATTAATTTTGTTCCTCTCCAGTCATCAAAATAAGAACAGATTTTAAAAGATAGTGGAGGAATTTTTCCTTTCTTTTTCTTTTGTTTTTGAACAGATATATTGATAGAGAAAAGAAGAGAAGAAAGTTGCTAAATAAAATAATGGAATTGTATTTTCAGACAATCCCATTTGTAGATTAAATACAGTTGCTAAATAAGAGTGGGAATCTTTTTTAATTTTAACAAACTAAGGGTTAAATAAATTACCAATGAATGCGTTTTCTTAAATATCGGTAATAGCAAATATAAGAATTGAAGCAAAAAAATTCTTACCCAAATAAATACTTTCACAAAGTGCGTTGGGCCAGCAATTGATGCTAGTCAAAAGCACGTGGTTTAAAAAGAGACCGAATGTATAATTGCAGCAGCTGAAGTACAAACCGAGATTTAGAGTTCGCCCTCATGTTGGATGGCTAAAAGCTGCTTAAATACTATGAGAAAGCGTTGACAGCGGTCAGGAACCTTCTGACCCCAAGACACTGACGTCGGGGAAGTTACGAATAGTTCTATCTCCAGAATGCTGGATTTGAAGGTTAGATGGACCTCCAAGGTCCTCCCAAAATAATTTTGTTTACGTTCCCTCACTGTCAAAATTATGATCCAGAAATGAAAAAGTGATTTTCAGCAGCACTGCTGGGCAACGTGATGCGATGACAGATGGATCGCATTTCGAACAAGCTTCTAGAAAAGAATTTGTTGCTAGACTTTAGAAAGGATCACCTTTTTCAGTAGTGATGAGGTCATTCCCACTTGTAGAAAATCTACATTTTAGGTTATCTGTCTGACAGTATTTATTCCCATGTCACAATAAAAAATAATAATTTGATATGTTTTTCCTGTGTTTGCTTGTAGACATTAATAAATCCTCTGCCGTATTAAATTCTACTGGGAAATCACCCTCTTGGCAGAAAAATATTTTTTTGGTTTTGTTTACAAATTATGGTCTGTGAACTTCTTTTTCTCTTTTGGCAAAAAATGTGGAGGAAATAAGAATATTTATATAACAGCATATGTTGTCTTTTCATCACGCTTCAAAAAATGAACACTTTTACGATAAAAAATAAATTGGAAAAATGTATTTAACATTTTATTCTGGAATAATTTCTTCCACTATCTACATGAAGTCGCATGTAAGCGAACACTAAAATCGGTAATCCTAGTACTAAAAATTTTATTTGTACAAATGTGTCGCAGTATAACCTGCCGCCCAGGCTTTGTCGGACCGTGCTCATAAATATATCTTTATTTATTTAAGCCTACGCATTTTATTGCAGTATCCGCCGGAATCACAGGAAGCCAAGATTTCTGCAATGGATTTAGATCCAGAAAGCTTATTGTCAAATGTATAGAGATTTTCTTTTAATTTCTCCATTTAATATTATTTGCAATTTGAGAGTTTAATATGAGCAAAATTTTCTAGGGATTATGATTTCTGCAATAAGTTCTAATGCAACAAACCACTTATCCAAGTTATCTGCCGTTTCTTTTATTTTCCAGGTTTAATATTATTATTAATTTGAGAATTAGTCACATGCCCAAATTTCCAGTGAATACCATTTCAGCTGGAGATTCTGATGCCAAAATCTTCTCATCTCATTTATCAGTTTTATCTTTTAATTTACTCTGGTTTAGTATCATTGTCATAATTATTACTTTAAGAAGTATAAATACATTGTAAAAAATGAACTATTGTTTTTACAGTTTAATACTGGCAGCTGAGGTTTCAATTTAAAACTAAAATGCACAGCAATAAACTGTAAAACTAGCAATTTAACAGTTTCTTACAGTAAAGTTGGCAATTTTACAGTTTATTGCCGTAAAATTTAGCCGTATTATACTGTAAAAACACCAGTATGATACTGGAATCAGAGGTTCCTGTTTAAAACTGTAAAATGCACGGTAATAAACTGTAAAAATAGCAGTTTTAGTTACTGTGAAATTAGCAATTTTTCAGTTTAGTACAGTAAAATTAGCAATTTTACAGTTTATTTCTATAAAATTTGCTGTATTATACTGTAAAAACAACATTCATTTTTTACAGTGTACGCAAGAATTACCGAAAGCCAGTTTCTGAGGGAAGTTGTTAGGGCTTTAAAAAAATCTGTTGATTGTGTTCTTGTACGCTATTTTCTTGGCATAAAGTGCCAGTGTCAGAAGATATTTTTTTTTCTTAAATTCGTTTTCCTTAAGTAGAAACGAATTTCATAAAATACTCACTAAGAGATGTTGCGTTTATAGATCTGATGGACAAACATCTTGCGCCATGGCACCTAGAATTTTCAGCACTGGTGCTTTAAAATTTGAGGCAAAAACGTTCTGTAATTCCAGCGTGCTCAATAGCAGTAACATTAACTTTACCATTTATTTTAATCAAGTATTTGTACACCAGTTATTGCTGTTGTTTTTTTTTTTTTTTTTGTATTTTTTAATAAAATACTGTTAATTTTTTATCTGCATCACTTTGAATAATTGATAAAATATTTAGGAATGTAACTCAGCTGTTAAAGGGATAATTACAGTATCTTTATTGCTTTAAATAACAAGTTTAAAGTTATCTTTTTACTTTATTAAATTTGCAAACAAATAAAGTAAAAAACTTAGTTGTACATAAATTGCATACCGTTTCGAAGTTTTGGAAAGGAAGAACTGGGAAATTTTCCCCCTCTCTCTCTCTTTTGTCCGAATCGTAGACTTTTAGAGAATTGTTACATGAAAAAGGGAACAAGCTCCCATTTTAATGTTACACAAAATTTTCAATAATTAGAGATCAACATAAAGTTATGACTTTTAAATGTGGTACCAAAGTTGACCATAAATGTTTACAATTGAAGAAGGGGTTATGCTCTAATTGATCATCTCAAAATGTACACTATGTCTCATAATCTCTTCTTCCCCATAGCCCTTGAAATAGTATTATCGATGTAATTATCTCAAAATAGAAGCTAATGCCACATAACCTCTGCACTGCAAAACATAAATGTTGTTTTACAGTATAATACAGCTAATTTTAGAGTAATTTTACAGTAAAAAACTAAAATTGATAATTTTACAGTAATAAACTGTAAAATTGCCAATTTACAGTAATAAACTGTAAAATTGCTAATTTACAGTAATAAACTGCAAAAGTTCTAATTTTAATTCATTACTTTGCAGTTTACAGTTTTAAACTGGAATCTCTGTTGCCAGTATTATACTGTTGTTTTTTACAGTATAATACAGCTAATTTTATAGTAATTTTACAGTAATAAACTAAAATTGCTAGTTTTACAGAAATAAAATGTAAAATTGCTAGTTTTTCAGTTTATTACTGTGCATTTTGCAGTTTTAAACTAAAACCTCTGCTTTCAGTATTATACTGTAAAAACAAGCTTATTTTTCTGCAGTGTTCTTCCTCTTAACCTCTCGACCGGTAAAGACGCAAGTTTAAAATAAGAAATTAAACGATATACAACATTAAATTTATTTTATTAAATCATACATTCACTGAAGCTTCTCTTTTCCATGATTATTAATCTCCATGCGTGAAGTAAAAATTAGTGGTTTTTTTTTCTGTCAATCCTATAAAGAATTACACAAACAACTGAGACACTAACGTAAATATCCAAGTCCCATACCATTTGCCCTAAAACGGCAGCAGACTCAATCTTCTGACGTCAAAAGGAAATGAGAGATAGTCCTTTTCTTTCAATCCACTTTTCCGATAACTCATTAGAAGATTCTTAAAAAGAACGTGTGACAATCCCACATTTTTTCAACAATTTTTTAATGTCGCACGTTAGTAAATGGAACGCAGATGTCTAAATGCGTAATTACTCGGGATCACGTTACCCACAAGTGTTACTGCGTTCATTGGTCATGGACATTTTGAGGGTGAATAATGCTTTTGAAATTTTCGCAACATACATTCCAGTATCGATTTCACAGTTGATTGCGGTAAAATTGAATTAAAATGATTACTCGTGCACATTTACGTATTTTGTTAATATCAGAGAACTAATTAAAAATCTTAAAAACAACTTAAATGTTTTTTCACATCAAGAAAGTTAAATAGCCCGACAAAGAATTTTTCAGTACTGGCAGTTATGAGTTTAATTCTCAAAACAATTGGTAGGCAGCCTATAAGTGGTAGGATGCGACTGTTAACAGTTTAAATAAAGGCGATAAAGATGCTTCATTTTCTGCATAGTTTATTTGTAAATCTGTTTATTCTTTATTTTATTTGATTTCCCTTTATTTATTTATTTATTTTATAATGTGTTATAAGTATTTACATTCGTACTATCGGTGACATCAAAGACAATATTTATTGTACAAATAATCAGAAAATTATCATTTTTCTTTGCGTATTATAAAAAAAAAAAAGATTTTATTACGCATGATAGCATCATGCCACTAATAAGTGTTAAATATAGCATTAGCTACTAACAACGGGCTTTAAAACGTTCTCTAAAAAAATGATCTTTAGTACTGAACACTAAAATGTTTTGTTTGAAAAAGACGATACAAAAGACAGAAAAGGGTGGTATAGATTGTGATTAACTGATAGAAACGATTGCAAATAGCAAAAAAGAGTTTCTGAATATTAACTTTCAAAAATCATTAGTGGCAAAAGAAGCTAAAATATGTCATTTTCTAAATTTTGTTTTATTTATTTATGCATTTCATTTTTTCATGTATTTATTTCTTTATTTACATTGAAACTTAATTTTTTTATTATTACTATTATTATTATTATTATTACTATTATTGTTATTATTATTACTATTATTATTATTACTATTATTCTTATTATTATTATTACTATTATTATTATTATTATTATTATTATTATTATTATTATTATTATTATTATTATTATTACTTTTATTATTTCATTTCTCAATCACATAGATGTGCACTTTCTTTCTGCATTTTTTTTTTTTTTTTTGCATTTCCTTGTTTATTACTATTTTATCTGTCTATCACACTATGCTCACTGAAGTCAAAGAGAAATTACACGGTATGTGAGGAGAAAATAAATGATTATTTCTTTACGGTATTGTAAAAAAAAATGTTTCGTGTAACACACTGAATAATAAATTTATATGTTCAATTTAACTGCTGCAAATACAAAACCTCAAATCAGATTATTATAGAAAACCACTTTATAATATGTTTGGGATGACTTTAAACTTTAAACTGAAAAGCTTTTTAGCAATAAAGTGAATCTCTGCTATTTGTGATTGTAATCAAAATTTTACTTTATTATTCTCTGTTTCACCTTATTTTATTATTTATTTCAGTTTTAGTTCACAATGTTTTGTATTTATTTTATTTCATTTGTATTCAGTTATTATTATCATCATTACTTTTTGACATTGAATCATACCATTGTTACTTTAAAAGAATGCTTTAAATAGATTTCCTGAGAAATGCATAATAACAGAAAATGAAAATCTACTTTAATGAATGATGCAATGCTTTGTATATTATAAGTTGGTACTAATAGTAGTAAATTTATTACCCTTTTGGTGGAACCCATTCAGCAAAAATTTCATTCTCAGTTTAATGAAAGCGCCATTTTATGTTATCAAAGACAAAAAAAAATTAGATATTACTTTAAAATCATGCTCCCGAAAAATCGAAATTAAATATAAATAAAGAATGAGCATAGTCAAAACATAAAAAAATTTTAAAAAATGAAAAAAGTTCTCGTCGCAGTCTATATGCATGCCAATTACGAAAGTGAGAAGTCAGCATTTATGAAACTTGTAGGGATGAAGGGAATTTGTTCGTGAACAATATTTGCTTTTCACGAGAATCTAGTTAGAAGCTCGCGAAATCCCGTAGTGTTTCTCTAACTTACTTCATGTTAACTTCGAAGCGTTTAATTCTTAACTTTTTGTTATTCCCATCTAGTGTAAGTGCTGAACTTTGATATGTTTGACGGAGTAAGTGCGATACTTTACGGCGTAGCTCTAAATCAAAATTAAATGTAATGATTTTCGTCTTATCACAAATATTCAAACGAGGCTTTTATTTGACTTGATATTATTGAAAAGAGCAAAAATTATAAAATTTCACTTTTACCTTCAATACATTTAGGGTGAGGAAAAGCAGTTGGCCAAGATATATTCCTAAGTATTTAAGTATTTAGGGTAACTAGAATTAAAATATATGTCTTAATTAAAATATATATATATATATATATATATTCAAATAATAGTTTCAAATACTTCCTTTTATAAAAAAAATGAGTTCAATTGGGGAGCCCATTATCTCAAGAGCAATGGAGCAAAATTTCCCTCAAATGCTAAGGATCCCCCCCCCCCCCCCCCCAAGAACAAGACCCTCCAAAAAAAGGAAAACCACCTAAAGCAACTCCTTAAAAATTTCAATGTCACCATGAACCCCTTTTTGTGGACACCGCTGAGTTTAGTCTTATCCGCATCAACGAAGCGACAATCAATGACAGTTTTTTGTTGTAAAACAACGAACAATGTTAGTGCCAGAATGCATAGCAATGAGAGTGAAATCTCCTCCCCCCTCCCTCCCTCCCCAGCATTCTATGACATAGCTAGTCTCAGAAAAATACTGCATTTGCAAGATTGATTTGTGATCGGACGTGCGAAAGGAATATCTACGTCAATTGACCACGAATAAAAGTTAGGAAATAATGCCAGAGGTTCCGCATTTCACAATCTCTTTTACACACAGGCATTTTCATCAATGGAATTTTACGTCTTGATTTTTATCAATGATATTTTGTTTTTTTCACGCAATAGAAAATTCCGATCATCTGGGCAAATTAACCATGACATTAATACTATGCTTATTCGAGTTCACGGCTTGGGAGAGAATATTCTGAAGATTCTTTTAATTCTTAAGATAAATAAGTTTTTTATCAACACGTTATTTTCAAAAACGGAAAGATAGTTTTAAACTAGATAAGTCCACAAACACATATTCACGAAAAATGATCTTGATCAACTAAGATCATCTTTCACCAAGCCACAAAGTTTCCGATGCTGTTTGTTTTGACGCTTATTTGTAAAGAAATTTACAAAGCTATGCGTAAGGTGTGTGTGTGGGTGTAAGTAGGGATGCACCGATAAGCAAATTTGCCGATTACCGATTACCGATTAATCGGCGTTTGATAATCGGCCGATTAATCGGCTGAGCCGATTAATGATAAGGATGATTGTTTTTCTATTACCAATTTTACCATCACTGTTTATTCTCTCTTATACAATTCCAAGTTTAGAAATAGTAAGTAATTTATTTCTGAAAGATTTTTTTTTCCATTTTCCTAGTTTTCCCAAAATAATTTCAATATTTTATCAAATTTCTTGGAACCAATTTTCATATCATTGTCAATAATATTATTAACACATTGTTAGATATGTTAGTTGGAGAAAAAAATCCAAAAAAAGGAGGGAGGCGGGAGTCTGGTGAGCACTCCAATTTAGGAGTACTTTTAATTCATATTTTTTAATAATTAGTAACAATTTAATTCAATACTTTTATTCTTTGAAAATTAGAGGGAATATAGGGCGGGGGAGGGGCACTGTACTAAAGAGAAAACTATCGCCACAAGAAAAATTTTACAACATTGTCTATATATATTTATTGAAAATAGGTGAATTAATTAAAAGAAAACTTTAAATCAACTGTGAGGATTATTGTTTCATTATTATTCATCATAGTTTCTTAGTGAAGGGATACTTTAAAGAATAATATTTGAAAAATATTTTTTGGCCGATTAATCGGTCCGATTTTGCCGATTATTAATAATCGGCAAAGTGGCCGATTATGGCCGATTAATCGGTGCATCCCTAGTTGTAAGTGTAGTCGATCACAGCAGGCAGTACCATGTTGTCGATAGCAATGGACTGTAATTTTTACCCTGCACTGTAAAAAAATGAATTTTGTTTTTACAGTATATTGCGGATAATTTTACAGTAATACACAGAAAAAACTGCTAATTTTACAGTAATAAACTGTAAAATTAATTAAAAAATTAATAAATTATAATGTGTTATTTATTAGCATTATTGTCATTAGCATGACTATTCATTTTAAGTTCTTTGAGAAAAAAGGCAAGAACTCGAAATTCGAAAATTTGCCCGAATCATAATATTCACATGACAGTGGCCCATATCGTCTCGAAAGCAAATGTGCAGAGTATATCTAAATCTGATAACAGTTCGAGAAACTTCAAGATCCTAATCTCTAAGTTCCTCCGTACTCAAATCGATTACAGGCCGAATAACAAAAGTTCAATTTACTATACAGTTATTCAAACAGATTTTGGCAGATATTGACAAGAAAATTGAATCATTCAACTTGAAGATAATCTAGTTGTGAGTTGCAGACAACTTTCAGGAAGCATATACAGAGCAATAACAACCATGTATGTTTCAGCAACGATCCAACAATATTTCAACAAAGATTTAATATACACAAAACATTAACGGGAAAACACTGTTCCTTTATATTTTCTTGTATATTTGATGCCTTTTTTTTACGCAATAAAATTTATTTATTAAAAACCATTTCCCGAAAAAAAAAAAGAAAACAATTACATAATAGTGTTAAGTTAATAAGCAACATGAATGTTTCATTACAGACAAAGAGGGATTTAGTCACTCGGTAAATAATAAGACGTTAGTCACTACGTAACTACCAAATTACAACTAGCAATCAAAATGTTAACTTCATTTTGATACAAGTTTATATTAGTCATATGAAAATTTTAGCTATACAGTAATACTAAACTAAAACAATAAATAGTTCGGTGACTAAAATATTTCATTAATTATCTGCTCCGGACGGTTTTTCTGATCTTAATTGACAATTTGAATGAAATACTAAAAATATATGCTCGTATTTTTCAGTTTCTAATTCTACTCCCCACTCTCAACAGTAAATATCTTTAGTAAATATGTAACCAAGTGTAATTCGGGAACTGATTTCTGTCTACAATTGATCAACAAGGTACCATATAAGACACATAGTAAAATATATTTAAATGTTTCACTTTCAACTTCGCACTGAAAATTCGATTTTTTTTTAATATTAAAAAAATACTGCTCTATTTGTCCTTCAGTTTTTAAATAACTAGACCACACAATTGCAGGAGATGAACACAATGCAGAACTTGCTGCATGGTGACTGCGCGCATGTGCGCGTCAAGAACAAAATTCAAATTCAAATTTCATCTTCAATAATTATTTATTAATAATTTCATTTTAAACGTCAATCGAAGAAACAAACATTTTCAAATTAATTATTATTTTTATTATTATTATTATTATTATTTAATTTTTAATAACCCTTATTGTTTGACTTCATCCTTAACCAAATTTTGTAGATTTTATTTATTTACTAATTTTCAAATTATATCATAATTATAGCATATCTAAAAGGATTATAAATGAAATAATCATTATTAGACTCTAGCTGCTTTACCTGTCTAGGGTCCCTGGCATCTCAAGGGACAACTTCAAAAGTTGTCGAACTTCTTAGAAAGTTCTTTGAAGCAGGATCAGCACTCAGTGGTCTTTCATGGTCGAGAATTCGAAGCTGGACTAAAGAGTTTGACTATTTGAAGTCCTCATTGCCCCTTTACTGATAGGGACGCATGCGCACTGGAAAATCGATACCTGATTCACACGGCGAACCCAAACTATGCGAGCTCTTACAGTCACATTAAATGTATCCAAATTGTTATTATCTAGCTACCGCACGTGAGAGAAAAGGTGTACTGAAATATCAGTGGTTTCAATTAATGAAATGGTGAAATGGGAAACCTTTCATAACCGGATACTCCGAAAACACTAGAGTTCGTATAACAGCAAATAAAAACCAGTTGGGGAAAGGTTTTAAAATAAATTCTTGCGCTGGCAGAGATTAAAAGGGATTTCAAATAAATTATTGCGCTTGCATCTGCAAGCTCTCTCTAACACTGTTGTTAATACAAATCCTCATAGAAGACAATGTTACTCTTAATTCAGCAGTAGGAAGATCAAGAAGGGCGAAGAAAATCCAAAAGAATGGGAAGTAGTAAAAAAAACATTATCAGTTTAAAAGAATGAAGTATATTATTATTATCAACTATGAGGCATACCGGTTTCTCGCTTTTATATGCTTTCAACAAGTTCAATATAAGACCACGGTGCAAGGAGGAGAGTTTCACTTTATAAAACCTTTCAGGAACCGGGAAAAACTGTTATGCAGTGGCGTAGCAAGGTCTGATGGCACCCGGGGCGCAGCTCAATTTGTCACCCCCCCTAATATTATGAGCAAAATGACAAATTGAAGATTATTTTTTTAATTTAATTTTTTTTAATTTATTAGGAAAGCAAAGTATCATGATATAACGCCTGCAAAAGTGTTTATATGAATAAAAACCAAATACTGAAAATTTTCTAGCGCAAAAATTCTCGTGTAAGAAGAAAAGAAAAAAACGAGACAGAAAGGAAAATTGGCCTTCATCCACGAAATACGCACTAAAGAGTGAAAAAACATTGTTGCATTTTGATTTGTATAGTACGTACAAAAACACGCAGTATATCCGCTGAGCTGTGGAGTCGGCGAAAGAACACCCGGCTCTTTTACGAACATAAATAAAGTGCCACTTCCATTTCAAATCAGGCAGGTAAAGGATGCAGGAATAGTAGCGCAAACAGAAAATATTTTAGGGAGGGGGGCACTTAGAAAAATGCATAAATGAATTCAAAAATAGTATAGTTGACGAATTTTTTATTCCATACCCCATGGTATTAAAAGGGGTTCAAAGGCACTGCCCCCTTAATTTTTACTGAAATTTCAGTTATAAAAACTAAAATTTTAATGAGTTTTGACTTTTAATTTTTAGATAAAATCTTACGAAGGCATTACAATGATCTTTCCTATATGCACCCTATAATGTACATACCACTTAGAATTGATTCTATTTTTGAACATTTATTGACACAAATTGTTGAGTTTTTGAGTTAAATTGGTAGGACTAGATGTATCAATCATTTTTAATGTCTCAACAGCGGACAGCAGTTACGTCCTGCCACTGTCATTTAATATATTAGTAGAAGAATCAGATAATTGTATCTCACTAGCTGCCAGGGCAGCTAGATTAGCTTCCTGCGGCATGTTGATGCATAACGTCTCCCCTCTCTAACTTTTACCTCATTCTGAAGTTATATTATTTGATATAATTTAATGTTCATTCGATTTCAAGACATACCACGCACGTGGCCCGGCGTTGCACGGGCACTTCGTTCCCTGAAAGTAGTGAGAAAAAAATTTAAAGAAACTACTTCCCGCCAAGGCGGCTCGCTTACAGGCGCTTCACGCCTTTACTTTTTTCCTATATAAAAAAAATCATTCGAATTATTGAGATGCTTCACGTCTTCAAGATGGTGAGGAAAGTTTCAGTAAGTTCAGCTCGCTCAAAGAAAAAAAGCAGACATAGACACTCAGTTTTTAATATAAGTAGATGGCTCTTCAACAAATAAATGTTTCAAAATATTACCAGTAGCTAGCGATAAAAATTCTACGTAAGTGGCCCGCTTATGAGTTTCGTGTTTGATTTAGTTAAGCCTTTACTCAAAATTCTCATTATCATTGTTTTTACTGTTTCATAGCAACCACGTTTCAACAATGGATTTCATATTTAATCATTTATTAGGCTTAATCGCTTTAAACTTGACTACTTATTAATTGATATCTTCGCTAATTAAAATCGTATAATTATATCAATTGAAACTAATGAAGCCTGAAAAATTACCTATCTATCGGTACCTGGTTCGACTTTCAGGTCATTGGCGTTCAGGAGAAAGAAGCGTGACATAAAAAGATAGTTAGAAAGAAAGATAGTTAGAAAGAAAGATAGTTAGTTAGAAAGAAAGATAGTTAGAAAGATACTCAGTTTTTAATATAAGTAGATAATACGAGGGCGTTTATAAGGGGTGGTCTCAGAAGGCCCTTTCAAAAATTTAAAGTTAAAACTATTTCTGGTAGAGATCTCCCTGTAACCTGTCTAATGTCTTCAAAGGTTAATTTCCGAATGAGTGTTTAGAAAAGAGAGCTCCCAAATTTCTCAACCTAACATCCCCCTGATAATTTTAAAGTATCAGTTTTAATATTCAACACTGAAAAATTTAAGGAGAAACTTCAAACCCCCCTTCCATCCCCTAAAAGCTCCGAACATATAGCCTAAAAATGCATTTTTAGACCTTAAACCGAGAGAGGCAGGCCTCTCTTTCAAACAAATTATATCGTAAAGGTGCTTTCTTGAAACTTTAATATCACAAAATTTCTTGTTAACACTCCTCCTAACCTTTTTTATGTTATTAAAGATAGTCTAATTGGGTTTTAGGATATTAATCAAAAACCTTTCTGTTAGGGAGTTCACGAGCCACCTTTCCCTAACTTTACTACCAAAGATAGTCTAATATTGTCACTGGCGGCTTGTACATGTACAGTGGGCAAGGGGAGTGCCACCTCACTTCCAAAAGTAAAGGGACCTTGCCCCCTCACTTTTCAGAGTTAAAAAGTAATGTTCAATGAAAAATGATTTTTTACTCAATGGATTGATTTATTTCACAAAAGTAAAAGCTGAATATTCCTCAAAATAGACTTTTTTTCATGTTATATCGTAAAAATAGAGCTTTGAATCGGAATGGGGCCTTCTGTTGTAATTTTTGATTCACTTCTCAGACATTTTTACAGGTCATTTAATCAGTAACACGTTAAAATCCAATCATGTAAAAAAAATGTTGCTATATAAAAAAAACAGCTTATGGAGATGCTGCCCCAACTACATTTCTTGACCCCCCCCCCCATTTTTTCTGTGCACCAGCCAGGGGTGCCCATCCCCCCCTAAGCTCAATGGTGCAAATCCCCCCCCCCCCCACAATTTTTCACAACCTCTTGTGCTTTTTATTTTTACTTTTACCTCTCTTTTTTATTTATTAAATTTTTTAAATATGATTTATTTTTTTTGATGAACTATTATTTTTTATGTATTATTAATTTTTTAAAAGTATTAATAATGCGCCTAATGAAATCGCTTTTTTTTCCCTTCCAGACATTTCAAGCACACACACAAAATAAATAAATAAATAAATAATAATAAAGAAATAATTTAAATTAAAAATAAATTAATGAATTATTTTTAAAAATCGGTAAACAATTTAAATTAAAAAAACTAATTAATGAATAATTTAGATTAAAAAAAATCAGTAAATAATTTAAATTAAAAAAAGTAATAAATAATGAAATAAATAAATAAATTAGTTAAAAGAAATCCCCCCAAAAATTTTGATGGCGCAACTTGCACTATAATCCCCCCCCCCCTTCTGTGGGCGCCTCTGACACCAGCCGTTTATTTATATTGTAATTTCAGTTTCAGAAGGTTCTCGGGGAGAGCCCTAAACCCCTGACGTCCTCAAAGACAGCCTTAAATAACTTCAATTCTGAAAAAAATTCCGAAGTAAGCTCAGAGCCTTTTCCATCTCTTTCGTAGGCGGATTTACGGCGGTGCCAGGGAGTGCGCCGCACCCCCAACATTTTTGGTTGAATTTTGAAAAAAAGAATAAATTGACCTTATTTTATAAAGAAACATAGTTTGGAAAACAACTTTTTTTTTTCACAACTAGAGTGCAAATTAATTTACTTGAAAGCAGACCCGAAATACAATAATATGCAGTTTGTTGTATGGCCCGTGTATCTCACCACAATCACCATAGTGTAAAAAAATGTATCTGTGCTACGTATTAAGACTAAGAGTATTTTTATCCATCTTATAAAAGTTGTGATAAGTAATTATATCCATCAAATAAACACATCTCTTAAATTATTATTTTTTAATTCAGTGCTGTTTTATTAGTGTTATGGAATAATCATTTACTCTGTAGTTACGTATTTTTTAGTATATCAATACAATTTCTTATACTTTGAAACAACTATTGCTAATAAAGTTAAATAAACATGACTATTGCAATCGACTTTTATCAAAATTCGTACAAACTGTTCCAAATTATTGTTCATTATTTCACATCACAAGTTTCGGAACCTCTACCTAACATGATAATTTTTCTCTAGTAAAAGAAGGAATGTAAAATTTCTTGTGTACGGCAAAAGACAATACCCCCTTCCCTCCCCATATTTCACTAAGCTCACGCCATATTATTCAAGCACATAAACAGATTGGCATGAGTTGCAGGAGCTCATGCAAATTTTATAAATGTGGTTTTTTCTTCGGAGAGAGGGGGACACAAAAGTTCAAATTCAGCACGGGCAGTTTTTGTCACCCCCTCCATAGCTGGCACCCGGGGCGGGCCGCCCCCCTCGCCCCCACCTTCCTACGCCACTGCTGTTATGAAAATTCATTTGAAAGGATTTTGTTTTCACACTTCATACAATGTTAGTATGTGCAACGGTGAACCCAGTTTCAATGACAGTTCAATGAAACATAATGTTATTTATTTATAATGATTTTTTATTTATTCCTACTGTTCCGTTCATGCATGTAACAATTCAGATAATTCTGAACGTTTACTGATAATTCAAATATTTATCTCAGATTCAAAATAATGCAGCAAAATAGGTAACCTTTTCTTCACTTTCTTCTCAAAAGTAGCGTAAAAAAACAGTAAGGGGTTACAGCCCCTTAAAAAAAGGAAAAAAAGCTTGTTTCCTATTTTGATTGTAGATTCTTCCACCGAGGTCTTCAATAATAATAGCAACAAAAAAAAATCATTTATTAAAGAAAATGAATCTCTTAATACGGTAGATTGGGGAAGAAGCCTTAGTTTTTGACTTTATTTTATATAAAATAGGGCATTGGTTTTACTTTTAAAAATCCAATTTATCCCCAAAATATGAACTTTTGTGATTGGTAAAAAAATAGAATTCGTTTTGAAAAACTATTTCTTTTTACCACCGAAAATTAAGGATTACCAAACCCTTCCATTTCGGCATCTTCCCCAACGGTTGGGGAAGATGCCGCTAGTGCAATTTCTGTAGAGGGGAGATGCCGTGCATAACTGTCTGCTTCAACTGCTGTATACAATGTATTTCATCGAATCACATTTTTTCAGACGATTCGGTGTAGTTTTCTAGGTCTGTGTTTCGAATAGGATCATTGTTTTATCTTGGGAGTGACGGAAAAAGCAACGGCATCTTCCCCAAACGAAAATATGACGTCTTAGATAAAGGCATTGAACACTAATTTGGGTACTCAACAGAGAGAGGTAAAAATGACAAAACACTGTAAAAATACCCCTCAAACCTGCGGTAAATCATAACTAATTTATGTATGCTCTCGAAGTACATGCTCCTTCATTCTAACTGAGTGGCTAGCTGTATTTGTTAATGTTTGTGGGTGCAACACGATACGACATCTTCCCCAATACGGCGTCTTCCACCAAATTACCATACCTCAGAAAGAAGCTGAATATATCTTCACACACGTGGTTAAAAACATTTCATAATGTATAAACGGCGGCCACTGTGTATCAATTTTCCACGACCAAGAGAGGGGGACAATTGACACTTTTTTATTCCTTTAAAATGACGGGAACGAAAATGTATTAGAAATTACGTCACTTTTATGTGAGTTGAAATCTCTTATGACGGCTTCTAATGGTACACTGTTTTCAACAAGAAGCAACCCTCCCAAAACAGATTATTGCCAACCAAAATGAGAGAAATATTTTTAGTATAATGGGTGCAATAAAATCAAACATGTCAAAACACCCACAAAAATCTTACCAGAAAAATAAAAATATATACTTTTAAAAAAAAAGTGAAACAAAAAAGCCTGCGGCAGTTTCTGCGAAAATTTTAAACGAAATTTTCTCACACATTAACATATGCGGGCTACGAAGTTCCTAAAGCAGAATTCTACGGAAGTGTCAAAAAAAAATTACATTCAATAAAAGAAACAGTATATTAGATAGCTATTGTTTGACAGCTGAAATAGAGAGAAGAATACGATGGCATGACGTAATCACTTAAGCGGTAAACAGCCTCAGAAGTTTACTTTCGATCGTCAAGCAACGAAGAGGAAGTTATTTCCAACTTGAGGCAGTGCCAAATAGTCTTTTCTTAATGTCAGTGCTCTCAGTAAATCACATTTAACCATGAGACCTTTTTTTTTTCTTAACAAATCGTGAGTTTAAAAATTCCTAAGTTTGTCCTCCAAACACAACAATCGATCATGTATTTTTTCGCGAAACCATAAGACTCTAAGAGCACGACTGTAGACAATCGATGCCCTACCTAAATCACTGTATCTGCAATGCAGTTACGTTAGAGAAAGCTTTTTTCAAGAGGCCTACTTGACAAAATTCTAAAGCAAGTGTGATGCACGGCTTTCTTTCCAAAGGCCTTTTTTTATACACGTCACATAATGTAGTAATATACGTTAATAATAGGAAGAGCACTGTAATATATTTTCAAATTTTATATATTAATAAATACATGGTTTCCCCGCTGCGGGCAGAATATCGCTTGTTCTATTTAACCCTACACTGCATAGCGTTGCCAATTGGATACATGGACTATTTTTCCTTTTGACCAAGCATAGGGCAACTCAAGCATAAAAAGCAAGCATTAACTATCTTTAAAGCAAATATAACCATCCATCCTCAAAATTAAATCTTTAAAAAAAAATTTCCAATGTTTTCTTATTACATTGAAAAATGTATATAGTTCTTCAGAGAACAAAAAATCATGCAGTGTAGGGTTAAACACGAAATGTATTCACATTTTAAAAAATCATACTAAAAAAGAAGAACTAAATAATTCACTGGTAATCAATATCAAATAAAGTAAGCTAAAAACCATTAAGTGACATATTTGAGCATTTTTCCAGGGTACTAGTTTCACAATTTTCGTAGTTAAAAATGTTTCATATATATTTTCAAGGAATTGCAAAGTTTTTTTCTTATGAGTCTAAAATTCTAAAAACTCGAATTTTCCATTTACACCAACACGCTATCTTGGAACACATAACTTCTCAGCAAGGGTGCCCATCGCAAATTCCCCCCCCCCCCCCCAAATTTTTCACAACCCTATTGTGATTTTTATCTCTCTTTTTTATTTTATTTATTTTTTAAATATTATTTATTTATTTTTTAAATATTATTTATTTATTTTTTAAATATTATTTATTTATTTTTTTAAATGTTATTTATTTATATTTTTATTATTTTTTTAATTAAAACTATTATTTTCTTGCATATTATTATTATTTTTAAAGTACTAATTATGCGCAGAATAGAATCCTTTATTTTTCCCTTTCAGAGATTCCAAGCACACACACACATAACATACACACACAAAATAAATAAATAAATAATAATGAAGAAATAACTTAAGTTAAAAAAATAAATTAATGAATAATTTACATTAAAAAAATCAGTAAATTATTTAATTTAAAAAATAAATTAATAAATAATTTAAATAAATAAATAAATTAGTTTAAAAAAATCCCCCCAAAAATGTTGATGGCGCAACTTGCGCCATAATCCCCCCCCCCCCCTGTGGGCACCTCTGCTTCTCAGCTATACAGGAACAGAGAGGTGAGTTAAAAAATGAGAACTTCGACAAGATATCGCTCTTTTAATACATATTACTTTATTTTATTTTTACAATGGTCTCTTTTAATAATTAATTTATGTTTTGGAAAACATACCAGTATAAATGTCATATAAGTCAAAACAAAGAGTTATCCACAGCATATTCATATTTATTGTAGAAAGAAATTGAACAAACACGACAGAATTTAAAATACCGATCGATCGAAAAGTAATATTTTATATGGTGAATTGCTTTATTTCATGAAAGAAAAATTAAATTTTCACAATTCCAAATAAAAAAGCTTTTATAATGTTATTGTTTTATAAGAATTAAAAAGGAATTTCAAATTGGAAGGGGAAATCTACGTTGACCATCTGTGCCGATTCTTGAATCCAAATTTTTAGACATGTCAGCTCAGTTAATTTTAATATATATCAGTTTTTCAAAAAAAAAAAGTAACAGATATATGGGTATCGCCATTATCATCGACCTCTTTTGACCTCCCCCCCCCCTTCCTCTCTTTTAATGCACTAACCCCAACGAGCGTATGAAGAAACGCAATAAGTCCACAGCCAGAAAGCACAAAATCTCTCTGCTGAAAATAAAATAGTCCCCCAGACATTTTTGTAACCCAGAACATTATAGGACAGCAGAAAAAAAACCATGACACACAGTTAAGTATCATAATACTCAAACTTCCTCTACTGATAAACAAATTTGTACGATATTAAAAAAAAAAGAACAGAAAGTAGACAGTTATATCGCCGGTAAGTTAATTAAGTAGAATCTAAAGGGCAGCCTTAGAAGAAAACAGTTGAATTTTAAAAAGCATCGTGAATTTGTAAAAACACAGAGATATATTACATAATTTTAAAACACAATAAGCCAAGAAAGTTGAAAAAGATAAGAGCAAATTAAACACCCTTAAGATAGCTGTGTTATCATCAAGTAATTACATCATTCTATGGTTAAGTAAAGTTTTGACTGATTTCGTAATGCTCAAGATAGTTCGTTTTTCAGATTTTTTACTATGCATTAAAAACAAAATTTTTTTTTTAATTAAAAATATCAAAATATACAATTACTTTAGTGAATGACAATGACTTATGTCTGTAGCAGGAATACTTAAAACAAAATGTGTACATTAATTACAATTCATGTAGCACACGTTGAGAATGCTCTGTCCTTTGAGGCGAAATGTGAAAATTTTTTTTACAAAAAATGCACAGGAAAAAATAAATTTTTTGTAAAAATTTTTTTCACATTTCGCCTCAAAGAATTCAACTGTTCTGTTAAGACAAAGAATAGAGTATGACATTGGCAAAAAAAAATATTTCAATATGTTGTTGGCAGAGGAAGTTATGACCGTTTGAATATCGGTAAAATATGACATTTTTCATATTTCAGCCTTACGCAACTAAAAACACGTTGAACTTTCCTCGGTTATTTATACATTATTTTAAAGTACTTACACTGGTCTTTCAAACGACACTACTTTTGCCGTGCCAACTGAAATGTACAAGCTGTTTTTGGACCTCAAAAACGCTAAAAAACGTCAAAAATGCCTTGTTTTGAGGACCTTCACTGACCTTACGGCAACAACTTACCACAAATTTAACATTCATTTTGTAAAGTTTCAACCTTCTATATTCCATATACGAAAAGAAAATTGGAGTTCAACAGTTCCTGGTAAGAGTTTTGGCTCACGGCAACTTCCATGTCTTGAAAATCCGCTTAATTTTTGATGCCGCACCTTCATCTTTAGGGGTCCCTAAAAACTAAACAACTCAACTTTAGAGCAAAACATTGTGGATTTGGTCTTTCAATAAGATAATAAACATTTGGTAATTTTTGGGAGAAAATCTGAGAGGTCATGAATCACCTCATAATGCTAGGCGTGACAGTTTCTCAGATTCTTGCTCTTAAGATAGGTCACGAATTGATTGGTGTATTTATACTACTAATAATCTCAGCAGTCGAAAACATTTTCTTTTAAAAGTTCGTAAAACATTGAACTGGAAAGCTTGAAATAATATAGGGAAAAATTTATTTTCTCGTATTCATTTTGAACTAATGAAATTTATCCGATTTTGCTCTTCATATTTAATGTCTTTCTTTACATTCTTTATAATCAATGAAACATTTTATTTTCACTATTTGTTCGTTATCATAAGCAGTTAAGATATCTATATTTTAAGAAGGCTGATGTTTCATAGTCATACGTACAGGCATTTCACAGCTAAATTTTGGTTTTTATGTTATTTTATTTATTTTTTTACTTCTTTTTCACTGAAAATATAAATAGTGAAGTTTTCAATTATTTCAAGCTCTTGTTTGAATTTTTACGGTATAAAAATACAAATGTTTCGAAAGTTGGCTGAAAAATCTCCCGTACGTAGCACTGAATCCTGTAGAATGTCCGTCTAGCAGAACGCAAACCTTCGAGAGTATATCTTTTTTGGTAGCGTTTCACCAAATCAATAAATTCTCCAGCTCTCCGAAAACGTCGCGAAAGTTCCACGCGGCACGCAGTCTACTCTGCGCAGCTACAAAAGTGATCTCTGATTGGTCTATCGTAGCATAAAAGTCTCTTCAGAAGAAATCTTTCGCTAGATCAGACCTACGTCCTACTTCAAATCCTTAATCCTACGTCAGACCTACTTTAGATCCTCCGTCAGACTTTAAAAGAAGAAAACCAAGAAAATAGAAGGGAAATTAACAAGTATGCGCATAAAAACTTACATCCTAGAACTAAGTTGGTTGTATGTTTTAACAAATAGTGAAATCTGTGAAGAAGATCAAACATAAAATTCAAAGTTCAATCAAAGTTCGTCAAGTTTTAATAAAAGGGAATTGTTTTTTTTATTTATTTATTTTATCTTTTTTTTATTTAACAGTAGAAAAACCATTTTAAGAACTAAATAAAGGAGAAAAATCACATCTCGAATAACATCAGCGGAATTCTAATCATAAATATGAAGTCAATTCAGCTAAAAGTATTTAGAAATGTACAGATTTCTTAACTTGATTTTCGGAAAATATGTTCCCCATTAGGAAAAACAGAAACCAGTAAAACACAGAAATTTTTAATTTTAGGAAAACATTTATTTCATTCTATTAAGCCGTTCAGTAGGGATTACTACGCTTTTTACTTATAGAAATATACCTTAACTGAAATCCCTTTCAGTTTTAAATATCATAATCCTTATAGAAAAATTTTAATATGATGGGAAAAATGCTTTTTCTAAAATTTACAGTCACGCATGACTTAATAAATGGTTCAATTATTGATTCTGTGCCTTTTTCTTTCATTAACTTGACATTCGCGTATGTGATTATTTTTTAGCTGAATAGGTCTAAGGGTATCTATTATTGCTTTAAATTTCTTTAAAAAATGTGTTGCAGATATGTTAGAAAATTATGTGTTAAAACTTAAATAATTAATATATTTTGACTTTTTTTAAAATGTACTTTTGTGAGTTGCACAAGTTTATTATTTCACTTGTTAGGAATGCATGACATACACGGTGTCATAATATCCTAAATACCAGATATAAAATTTAAAAACTAATTTCAAGAAAATATAGGAATACAAAAAGGATATTATCGTTTAATAACACATAATTTTAGTTCTGGCAATTCGAAGGAAAACAAATAGCATTTTTATTGCTACAACCATAGTTTTGTTACTTGTGGTTTTGTAACAAATAATTATATGATGACTGATGCAAAGAACAACTTGTCAATAAGTGCTAATTATGCTTACAATAAAAAAATTTATTTAGGTCATTTTTAAAAAACATAATTTTATACAATCAACAATATTTCAAATTGGTCTAACTAAAAACAATACTAAGTACCAAAACTTACAATTGAATGAATTGAAAAGCATAAAAAGACGTTCACAATGTATTCATACAGTAAAATAGTCAAAAATTTTCTATTAAACACCATAAAAACTCACTTTCCAAAAATATATGCATATCAAAATAATTGCATCTTTAAAAACTTTCTTCACACATTTACATGGTTGTGCATTTTAAACTATGAGGTTTAAGTCATTAATATCATACCTTTTTTTTAGTTTGCATGAAAGTTTTTTTTATTACAATTGACAGCACATTAAATTGCAAAGCTCAAACATCAAGTACATAAGTCTATTTAGAGTATTTTTTGAATGTAAAAATAAATCCTTCACAAAAACTTTCATCGTAAAAATATCTTTCAGTGTTTGAGATTAGCAAAATGATCCATTTTCAATATCACAATTATTTATTAGCATAAAGAGATAATCTCATATGCTAAGTTAATTTTAGCATCATTCTCTCTTACCTAATTAATTTAAAACACAATAGATAATTTCCTTGTAATTAATATTTGACAATTATGCTACAACTATTTTTTAAACACCCTATAGTCCAGGCTAGTGTCCATTGAAATGTCATGATACCTAAAATTTTTACATATATGATATTTTTTGGTGGTTTCTATATGAATTTGACCTGCTGATTCCGAATCCGTTGAGTGCCAGACGCTAAACCTTGAGCATTTTTGTCAAAATGGCGAAATCCAATATGGCTGCTATAAAAGGTATGAAGCAAATTAATGGAAACAAACGTGCAATGAAACATATTTTACGCGTAAAAATGATTGTACTCTTTAGTCAAGATACAATTCTATTGAATATAAATATTTATGAAAAGTATACGAATAAAAAATTTTACCAAATGGTAAAATTTAAGATGTCAGCCTAAAAAGTTGCTAGGTTTGATTTTCAGGTATCAATCATTTTTAAAATCATAATGGACATGAAAATAGAATGTTTTAACAAAGATAAATGTTTAAAATGATATTCAGGGATCATAAGAAATGTGATTTAACCTAACAACAACACTAAAATTATTTAGAAACATTCCAAATTTAAGTTTCGGGATTTCGCCGGTTTAAACCAATTTTCTTAAAGAAACAAGTTTCTTTTACGAAAGAGCTTCCTATATTGATACAAGTTGCATGAACGCAGACTTCTCGCTGTTGTGAAAGGTATTTTTAGCTACCAGTTGGAAGATATATCCAATGTGTTTGTTTAGTGTTTCGCCTTCAGCTCGATTGCGGATTTTCAAGGTTGACTTCACCCAAATAAGGGTATGTGCAATATTTTGATGTTGTAGTTTTGCAAGGTTTGCAGAACTAATAAGCAGCTCAGCTATTTGCTTGCAATTTCTGCCTTAGCACTGGCTAATTTGTTAAACTGCTCCAGGAGCAATCCTGGTAAGCCAGAAAGGTGCCGAACTGTTATCATCAACCTATCTAAGAGTTTTTGGAAAGTTACCGATTTATTGCTGTAAATTGACTGAGTTTGTTTGGAAGCTTTCAAAATTCTTTAGCAAGTAACTGCTCATTATTTTTCAGGAACGTTTTGGGCTGTTTTTAAAGTGAAACTGTGAAGAGGGAAGTTGGCTTAAAACATCGCAGACAAATTAAAAAAATATTTTCCGGTCATAATAGAATTGTATGAGAAACATCACTGCAAAAAATTACTTTTTCTCAGTGAAAAAGCGAAAAAATGCTTAGGGCTAATGAGATATAGTCGCTAGATGTTTTCTGATAAGTCTAGAAGCTTTTGCGAATCAACAAAACAAAATTTTTTTACTAAACTAAAAAGGAGAAACAAGTCTTGAGACTTATCTGGTAGATTAATTAAATATTTTGCGGTAAATTTAAAAATGCCTGTGAAACAGCAAAACAAAATTTTCAAAAATGAAAAATCATCCCTTTCTAAAAGAGACATCGTACTGAAAGTTTTAACAAATCAGACGCAAGTAATTAAATTTCTTGTGAACAGACTGTTCGATCCCCAGGCCAATGTCTAATTGTTACTGTTACCAAGATCCTTTTCCGATTAAATTGGTATTAGAATTAAACAAGCTTTTGTTTCTCATGAAGAAGCTGATATGACTATGATTCACTACTTAGATAAAGTCAGTAACCTTCCTAAAGAATTTAGAAACCTTCCAAATAAAAGTCAGCCACTTTACGGCAAGAAATTGGGAACTTTCCAAAACTCTTCTGTTCGGCACTTTTCTGGCGTACCAGGAAGGCTCATGGAGCAGTTTAACAAATATGGCCAGTGCTAAGGCAGAAATTGCAAGTAAATAACTGATCTGCTTATTAGTTCTGCAAATATTGCAAAACTACAATTAGAAAGATTGCACATACCCTTATTTGGGTGAAGTCAATCTGGACAATCCGTAATTGAGCTGAAGGCGAAACACTAAACAAACACATTGGATATACCTTCCAACTGGTAGCTAAAAATACCTTTCACAACAGCGAGAAGTGCGCGTTCATGCAACTTGTATCAATATAGGAAGCTCTTTTGTAAAAGAAACTTGTTTCGTCAAGGAAGTTGGTTTAAACCGGCGAAATCCCGAAACTTAAATTTGGAATGTTTCTAAATATTTTTAGTGTTATTGTTAGGCTAAATCAAATTTTTAATGATCCCTGCATATCATTTTAAACATTTATCTTTGTCAAAACATTCCATTTTCATGTCCATTACAGTTTACAAAATGATTAATGCCTGAAAATTAAACCTTGCAACTTTTTAGGCTGACATCTTGAATTTTACCATTTGGTAAAAAATTTTATTCGAAAACTTTTCATAAATATTTATTTTCAATAGAATTGTATTTTGACTAAAGAGTACAACCATTTTTACGTGTAAAATATATTTCATTGCACGTTTGTTTCCATTAATTTGCTTCATACCTTTTATAGAAGCCATATTGGATTTCGCCATTTTGAGAAAAATGCTCAAGGTTTAGCGTCTGGCACTCAACAGATTCGGAATCAGCAGGTCAAATTCATATAGAAACCACCAAAAAATGTCATATATGTAAAAATTTTAGGTTTATGGTCTTCTAGCCTGGACTACTAGAATTAATAAATTGTTACGCTAAAAATATCACTTAAATTGATTTTTTTTCATTGATTTTATTTTCTCTCATACAGTATGAAATTATTTATTTCGTGTTGTAGAACAATAAAAACCACATAACTGGGATTTTGAGATTTGAGAAATATTGAAAAAGTAGCCATAATATTGTTGCATCAATAAATTACATCTAATACGACAATGAAAAAAAAAGAAAGAAAAGGGGGGGGGAGCTGTAGTGACACTGTGCACAAAATTATCAATACACTAAAGTAAGATAGATCATTTTAATGCTGTCTTACTGTACCAATAAACTTAAAGCAGCATTAGCACAATGAAGATACATTAGAGATATGATATCCAGAATGTTTCTCTGGAGTCATTCTGGTAAATTCTGGTAAAATGGGATTAATTTTGAAATACCTTTGGTATATACAGAAAATAACAACGTTACTAAAGCACAAATGAGCAGGGATACTGCAGACACGTGTTTCGGCGTTACAAGGAACGCCTTTATCAATGCAAAAAAGTTGTGAGCTTATGGATGCACAGACATCCGACAAAAGCAACGGAAACAGAAGCGAACAGCTTAAAAAGCAAACATAGCGGATTACGTGAACACCAATAAAAAAAATTCTAAGCCAAAAAAGATCCAATGGGAAAATAAAGAATGAACCGAAGCTTTCTACCAGAGTTTTCAAAAAAACATCACACAGTGTCATAAAATTATAAAATACACAGAAAATAATTCCACCAACACAAAATCATGCAGGGAGAATCAGGAGGAATGGAACTGCTGCATGTATGCTAAAATAAAGGGAAAAAAGATATATAGCTTACCCAGTGGATGCAATAGTTTTTGATTCCCACTCGATTTTAAGCTGCTACGTTTACAGGGCAAGCTAGAAAAAAGTTGTACATTTTTTCAGCATAAATGCAGATGTACCACTCCTCCTGACTCTTCCTTGCAGTTTTGTTTTGTTTTATTTTTTTAAGTTCTTTTTATTAAAAAATAAATAATTATAACTTTGTGAAGGCCTTTATTTTAGATGAATACAATTTTTGCAAAAGGTTCATTTTTAAAACCAAGAATTATATAAAGGGTGTTCAAACAGTAGGGATTTTGGGGGGGAAAAAAGCTTTTTTTTGAAAACGTAAGATCGGAAAAAGTTATGATTTCCAACACAAAACATCCCTAAATGGACAACTGATGGCACTTCAATAAAAAGTATGACTACAAATAAAAAATATGGCGGGTGTTGAGCCTTTCATCAGAAAATTGTTTTTGAAACTTTCTTCACACAAGCATTTCAAACAATATGAAATAATATACAATACTGGAGAAAAAAAAGATACATTTGCTAGACACTTTTGAGTAAAAAATAGCATTTTGGTCAAAAGAGAGAGAAAAAAATGTGCATGATATGCATTTGATCAAATAAGCATATAATCACAAAGTCTTAGAGAGTAAATGACAGCTTAAATATAATAAAAAATATATATCAGATCTTATCTAATTTCTAAGGCATTCAGGATCAGTTGAATAAACACATATATAGAGTAAAATGCATCTTTATCTTCACATACATACTGTCACAGTTTTTTTTTCTTTATTTATTTTTTTATTGTTACTATTATTATGCAGATTCCAGACGGTAAAAAAACTGACAATAAATAAAAAATGAATGAAAATTTGGTTGAAAATGTATAAAGCTTTAACCAAGAGAAATATTGTATAAATATATTCAAATGAATTTTGAAGTATTTAAGATAAACATATAAACCTGTATAAAAATTACAATAACACTGAATGTAGAAAATATTTTGAATAAAATGTATCTTTGGGGCATTTCATGAAAGGCCAGTATAACCAAATGTCTAAATATACACAAGACAGTCAGTCATTGGCGAGGGGGAATCTAGAAAAAACTTCGGTGGGGTAGAGTATTGGAGAGTAAAAAGTAGATAGCCCAAGTAAAATGTTTCATGACAAAGCTTTCATAAGATTTTTTCTTTTTTTTTTTGTGATGTTTTTTAGGATCACTTAGTTTAACTGCCCTTTGCAGTGCTTTTATACTAAACTTTGCGTAAAAAGTAAATAAAAAAAAATATTTTCTATATTTGATGAACAATTCTCTTCCTGCATTTTTTTTTCCTTTTATTTTCTGATGCTAGATATTTTCACTTATGAAAATACAGTCAGACATCAATGTAAGGTCACTCGCAGATAAAGTTCCTTTGTTGAAATAATGAATCATTGAAAAGGAGGTTATATATTAAGGATTATCACATATATGGCCCAGGAATCAAATACTATAATCACTAGTGAATCTACTGATGTCACTTTTGGTTGAATATCTTGTGTTTTTTTTTTTTTTTTTTGAAGTGATTCACTCATTGAATTTAAGAATTTTCCCATGACATACAATTTTTCGATGGCGCAAATATGTCTTCTCCAATTGAAGCAAACGAATATGCTTGGAGAGTGAGATTTTACTCCTCCTTACCCTGGTTAAAAAGATTTTCTCCAATTCCTTAACTAATAAGGGAACTAACTAATAAGAAGAACATTTTCTATTAAATGAAAAATTTTGAAAAGACTGAAGAAAATGTTAAACTAAATTTGTGACACTTGCAACATTGATTATTTTAAGTAAAGTAAGTTTTATATTAGTACTTTGCTTGAGCATATTTATATATAAATTTATTCTAATTTCTCAAAAAATAATCTCCTAATTTATTATTAATGCCATTAAAATTAATTAGATTAACTGAATTGAAACTTTTAAGCTGATGTGCGTTTCCATGCATTAAAGTTTGTCACAAGAATTATTCTATTTATATAAAAGTTATTTATTCGAAAGAAAAAATTAAGGTAAGAAACGAAAATGTGTTTAGAAATTAAAATTGAGATTTGAAAGTATAAAATCCCGCAATTTGTGCTAGCATCATAAAGCTTTTCTCTGAAGATATGGCTAATGATAAGCAATAATTCACAAGTTTTTTCCTTATTTTCTTTTTTTTTTTTCAGATATTGATATATATAAAGAGAGAGAAAGAGAAATTAAAAAAATATAACGAACATAGTTTTACGCAAATAAAAGAAATCACAGATGATCTACACTTCTCAACGTTAAACTTAAACAAACATAAAGCACCATTCCAACAATTGTATTTCTTATATATCTTCAGCAACAGAAATTTGACAATGCAACAAAAAGGAAAGATGAATACTGTTAAGAAAATGTATAACTAATGGAAGTCAATAAAATACTCAGGAATGGTTTCACACTTCCCGAGATACAACTGGTTCGTCTAACAACTCCATACTTTTTAACAAAAAGGATTGCGACCATATAACATGGGAGAAATTGCAGATTCTTTCCATGGCTCATATGGATAGAGCCCCTGTCATCAGAATGAAACACCAGGCTGTTGTGCCACGGTCTGAATTTAGCTCAGCTCGCTGCAGCCAACCGGGAACGAGGAGCACAGCCAGCGTTCATTGGCCAATAGCAGACGAGGGAAAGAGGGTACTGCTCTGATAAGTACAACAAACACTTTGAAAACTGTAACAGTCGTCGAGAGGAATCTTCCCTGGAAGCTTCGTCAATGGCACTGAAGATAGCCATCGCATATGCGGCCGAAATATTTGGGACAGCTCCATTCAGACCACGGCATACCAGCCCGGAATCTTCATATAATAATATTGACACCGGCCGTGAAAGCCTTCACTCTTACTGTAACAAGTACAGATTGCAAAATAACTCACAAAGTAGTTTCTGCTAATAACAATCAATATTTTAAAGTGCATTCTCTATTTTTAAAACAAATTTAACACAAATCTTATGCATGCATTTGTTTCGTCATTGAACAAATATTAGATTTTACATCATCACGTTTGTAAATAGTAGAAATACTAAATGTTTTACAGAAAATTTTGCATCACATTCAAAATGTTTGCTATATTATATAGTTATTACACAGTTGGTATTTGTTGGTATTTCTACTCTTATGCAAAAGGTGAGAAACTATTACTGCATATTCAACAAACTAAAATCACTACAAATCCAATGTTTCATAATATTTCTCATGTTTGATTGCTAAAAGAGCACAGTAAAATTAAACTGGAGTATAAAAATATTCATCATTTTTTTTTTTCAATTTTTAAACAATTAATGTATAATCACATATACAGTAGTGTGGCAATTAATTAAGAAATGTTCTTTTTTTTTCGTTTTATCACCCTAAAGCCTACAAATAAGAAGACAAACTCAACTTAGAGTTTAAATGGCAGTTAATATCAAACTAGTAGATGTTTGCACTTATCTGGTAAGCCACATGCATGTAAATTCTTTCGCCAAGTAGTTAGATTTCGGCAGTGTTAGTTTCTCGCTTGTTGCAGGAGAAATTAGCGTTATATATATCAGCCCAGAAACACGTGCTAAAGTAATTGCACTCAAAAAACACACTTCTAAGACATTAGTAGAAATAGGTAAAATATGTGGAGTGAGTACAGAAAGTGTGGAAGGATATGGCAGCGTTTTCAGACTACAGGAAATTCTGGAACCACCCATATCGGAAAATGCATTAGAAAAAGATTAACTTCTGCTCGTGATGACAAAACTTTACACCGATTGAGGGTTGTCAACCCTCGATTAACTAGTTTTAACCTCTTCAAGTCCATGGCAGCATGTATAGCACCTTCAACAGTGCGATACAGGATACTAGAACGCGGGCGGAAAGCGCGTCGACCTTATAAAAAGCAACTTCTCACGCCTCGTGTGAAGAAAAAAAGGGTGAAATGGACACGAAAGTACAAAACATGGGCTGAGAAGGACTGGGAAAATGTTTTATTTTCTGAAGAAACACATTTCGTGGTTTAGGGAATTAGATCTAAGTTCGTGAGAAGCAAAGAAGAACCGCTCCATCAGCATCAAATCAATTTAACACTCAAGTATTCGCTAAAAAAGATGTTTTTTTACCCAAAATGTACTTCTAACCATGGCTAAACTGTGGTCGAAAGGAAATGGTGATTTACAACAAGACGAAGCTAAATATCACACTTCAAAGAAAATTGCAAATTTTTGCTGTAAAAACTAACTTACTATACTGGATTGGCCTGGAAACCCACTGAACTTGTATCGGTTGAAAATTTGTAGGTTATCGTCAAAAAACGGCCTCACAAATTTAACAGTACAGCGATAGAAAAGCTAATTTTATATGTTTTTGACATGTGATACAAAGATCCTGAAATCCAAACTATATGTGCCAGTCTAGTAAACTCCATGCCAAAACGTGTCTGTGATGTTATTAAATACTGGTGATATCATATCAGTTATTAGTTTTAAATTTATTCATGGGAAATTTGAATAACACTGATATTCTTGAAAAAAATGCATTTCTCAATTAATTGCCACAGTACTGTACCTTATAAAAAGTTTTTACCAACCAAACTAGAAATTTTACTCTCCTAAAGGATATTGTATACTATAAAGTTATTTCATGATGAAGCACTAAGCACAAGTTCAATTTTTATAATTAACCACTAATTACTAAAAACTGGAATGTTTTTACAAACAGTTATGTATATGAACAACTATGCATTAGTAGAGTACACATAAATAGGAATTAAGTTTATGAGATCCAAATAATTGATCCATTTGAGGTGAGTAAAAACAACAGTAAGATTGAATAATTTTCATATGGAAGAGCAACAGAGTACAACCTTGATGCATAAACATATTATTTATCCAGACAGTTTTTGCTACTGAAATTTGATTCAGACTAGAAAACTGGAAAAAATATCAATGGCAAAGGTACCTAAACTCTAATGTCAATTTTTGCAATTTTTTTCTTTTACAAACCTGATATTATTACACATTTACATCAGGTTTTTCAACCTCCTACAGCATTTTTTCCAATAAAAAATTCCTAGATAATGAGTAGTTATTCTGAAATTACTGATAGGTAGAAATGAAAAGATAAAAGTTTTAATGCAACCCTGTAAACATGCTATTTTTGACATTTGAGGTTGGGTACATTTGCCATTGAAATGCTAAATAAAATCAAACAATACAATGGGGCTTTAGGTCAGAGCCAAATTCTTTTGTTGTGATTAACTGCATTCTCGAAATTGTTTAACTGACTGTAATTACACCCTCTTTTTGAGACAAAAGTTTATTTCACCAATAACTCTGCTGTATAAAATAATAATTTCATTATTAACTTAGAACATGAAAATCTGAAACTAATAAAGAAATAGCTATGATTCATTACATGCAGGGTCGCTATAAACTCATTGTCTTACATTAAATGCCCTAAAATTAAAAAGTGGGATGTAAAAAAATTTAAGTTCACCCAAGCTGAATAAAACTCTGCAACAACCCTGTACACGTAATTCAAACTATCAAAAACTTAAACAAATGAATTGCATCACACTAGGCTAAAATGTTCCCATGTACTCTTACCTTTCAAATTTGATTCATAAAATAATCCTGAAAGTCGAATTATTTCCCAAGTAGTCTTAATTTGATCGTCTAAACTTAACAGTTCACAACTATGTTTTTCATAGATCAGCCTCATTTAAAAGATAATGCACTCAACAAAGTGAAAGAGATGTAACACTTAAAATGTACATCCACATTCCATAAATTTGGCAACTAAAAATTTAAAAATTATGAAACAAAATGTTACATTTACATGTAAGTTATGAAAAATCAATGAAGTTTATGAAGTTAAATAAAATAAAACACAAATATCAAAAAAAATATCACAAAGTTTGCAATTATTGCAATTAAATGCTTAGTAAAATGTATAAATTGCTAAAATATTTATTAAAAAAATATATATAAAACAGGTTAAATTTTTAGAGTTTTAGCTTGAATGAATTTCATGAAATAGTTTTTTAAGACAAATATTTAGTGAAATAATAACAACATTATTATTCTCATTCAATTTTTAAAAATATACATTCATTTAATGATAAGACATTTTTTCGTAAATATGAATTCAGAATTGAATTAATATGGGTTAATTTTCAGCAGAATATTAGTGGCTTTTAGCAAACTTATTTTTTTTAAATAAATTAATAAAATTTGATTATAATTTCATACTTAAAATTGTAATCCAATTTTTATCTGAGTTAATCAGCAGAAGTACAACCATAGGATGTCGTTTCCGCAGAATTCATGACTGAGTATAACTCGTCAATTCTTATATATTTACATGTATATATGAGGACTGTTTATAAATCTAAACCCAACAGAGAAAACACCCAGCCTGCACCACTACTGATAAGTACAACATAGGTTTTATAAGTACAACAGTAGTGCTGATTCTTCAGTTACATTAATATGCAAACAACATTATTTTTCAGTGAATTGTTATGAATACAAGTGATAAGAAAAACTCTTAACTAAGCGAACACAAACATTTATTCAAAAGTAAATATTTACTATTAAAAAGACCGGTTAAATTATTTACTAGTTTAATATTAAACATGTTTTCAATTGTTTTAAATGCATTTTTATCATCTCATTTATTAGATTATTCTTTTTGAGAAGGCATGTACATGCATTATACAAACTTACTGCATGTATGCTAATATAGTTGACGTGTTCGAGTAATTACACTGCTTTTAAACCAGTCAAGATGAACTTGTGTATGCATTTCTTTCTTTCAAAAAAGAAAAAAAAAGAAATAGTTACTATAAATATTATTTAACTTTTTAAAAATCAAAGTTGAGATTCAGCACCTTCAGTTTCAACGTTTTCCTCGATTACAGCTTTTACACCAACTTTAATAGTTGTTATCCATAAAAATAAAATTAAAATGCCACATACAAGAATAGAAGAAAGAAGAATGTAAGAAAAAAATTGAGGTCTGTCATCCAGAAACTGACTAACAGCAAATGGGACTATCATTTCCCCAAATGATGCAGCAACTACAAAGGAAGATGCAACTTTATTGCTCACATTAACATACTTTTCAGACCAGTAAACTGCACTAGGATAAAATGAGGATAGAGCACAGCCTAACAAACCAGTACCAAACCATAGCATTGGTACAGATGAATTTCCAAATATTAATAACACTATTCCAGATATGAGCATTAAACAAAAATCAAAAAGTATTAAACTTAAAGAACTAAATTTTGCTGCTAATAGTACACCTACACCCCTGAAAATAGTAAAACTGGCCCAGTACAATGAAGTTAGGTAAGAAGCATCTGACTTTGACAAATGAAGGTCACTTTTAACAGCATATGTAGCAATCATTTGTCCAAACCCAATTTCAATGCCAGCATAAACTCCCAACAATAAAAAAGTTAAAGTTATGACTAATGCAGTTATGCAAAAATGAGGATTAGAATATTGTACACTCCTTTTCTCTCTTGCACATTCTTTATCACTTGCAAAACAAAAGAGGGAAAGGAACAATAATGTGACTAAAAATGAAAAAAAGCTAATTAGAGCATAGGAATAAGTGATGGCAGGAATACACTTAAAATCAAACATTGTACTGCAGTCAGTAGTGATATTTTGAGGAATATAAGAGAAATTTGCAGCAAAAGAAGTATTTAATATTTCTAATGTTTCATTATTCTTATCTAAAAATGGTTCTGCAACTAATGGTGCTAGAAAAGCACCAACACCAAACAAAAAATGCAGAGCTTGAAAATATGGACTGTTGTCACCAGACCACAGATTTAAACACCACACATTGGCTCCTGTAAGTTAAAAAAGCAATTAACGTAAACAATGAATATAAAAAAGGAGAAACAAACACAAAAACAATAATAAATACTCATTCATACTTTACTTTAATTTTGATAAGAAAAATTTAAAGTTTAAAAACAAACAAACTTGATATTTAGATTAAAGCATGTCACTGATCTTTTTTTTTTAGTTTTTTTATTTTATTTTATTTACTTTATTTTTAAATTTGAAAAGTAATTTATATCAAAAGCTCATACACTTAAACACAATTGCAACTTTTTCTGACAGTAAAAATCCTTTAAAATTGCAACTTTTAAATGTGAACAAAATTCTCCCCCTATTTCCTCTTTTCTGCTAATATAAATGCTTGTAAATGTTTTAAGAAAGGCTTACATCAGTTCCAAATATCAAATAGTATTATTTGAACTAATGCTTGGTAATTTTCAATAATGGTATTTGGTGTATGAGTTAGTTCTACCGTAGGGCATAAAAATCAACTCAAACTGAAACTAGCCGTTAATTAAAAATTTTCTGCAAAATAAAACATGGAGTATTTGATCCACAGCAGGGAATCTCAACCCCTGGCCTGGTGGACCATGACTGATCCACAGAAAAATTTGACTACTTCTTATAGACTCTTATTTACTTGAGTTAAAGACATTTTTTCTTTATTCTGAGATAAATTCCCAAATAAAATAAAAACTTTTATACAATATTTTTTACAACATTCATTTTGTGATCAATTTTTATGATTTTCAGCCATTTTTCTCAAAGATTCACATTTATATTTACAAATACTAAGTACAATAAATGTTTATTTTATATTGAACATTTATTATAAATAAATAATAGTAAAAATCTTACAATTAACTTACGTAAAAATTCTCTTATACCTATTAAGTTTTCTTTTCTTTTTTTTTTTTTTTTTTTTGCTAAAAAAGAAAAACCTGACCAGTCAGTGAAATTTTCTTAAAAACTCTTACGAGTCAGTTGACCAAAAATGATTTAAAAGAAAACACTGCTTTCCAGAATGATAGCCCACTGTTCCTACATTAGTAGAATTGGCAATCAGAGAAAGTTTTCAATATAAATAATATGAATGCATGAAAAAATGTGCAACAAACTAAAATCTTTAGCATGTGTAAATAGAGTTGGAACACATTTGAATTTTGTTAAATAACTTAGAAACTACAAATATTGATAAAACTTTCTCACCAGTATCTAGTGCTCCCATCACTGATCCACTGACCGCCATGACAGCTACAAGAGTTACAACATCTCTTGAAAATGGAATTAACAAGACGCTAATAGAAATAATTAAGTTAAATAACACAAGCAATGCTTCCCTTTTCTTTATGCAGTCTAGTATGATGCCACCTGAGGAAGAAAAAATCACATTGATAATTCAAAATATTCAGAAATATGAACTTAATTAACAGTGATAACAGCAAGGATACAGAAAAATACAAGATTTTGTTCTAAAGTATGCTACAGAAGTAATTAACATACAAAAGTGTCAAGTAAACTTTTTGGTTTATATTCATTAATACTTTCTTGTTTAAGTGAACACTAAAATAATTCAACAACTTTCATACTGCAAAAACTGCTGCAGGAAAAGAAACGTTTTTTCAAGCAAATTTATTTGAGAAAAAGAAATCAAACTTGAAAATAAAAGAACAATATACTGTGAAATGGGGTGAATCGATACACTTTTCAGCTTTGATTGTAAAAAAACAAGTCAAAAGATTTTTTTTTTAATTTGATTTTTTGGGTAAAAACTTCGGTCTTGCTGCTATTCCAAATAAAGACAAAATATGATGAACAGTTATTATTTATATATCTGATGATTTAAAGATGTTCCGATTCACCCCGCTGATATGGGTCAATCATAACACATGTAAAAAAAATTTCTTTTTTTCAGTTTAACCTATGATAGATCTCACAAATATTAGTATTATTGATAGAGGAGAACAAGAACAGATAGTTACTGTCAAATAAAAGTTTATTTTCTATACCAAGAAAATGTTTATGATTTGTCAAAATTCAAAATAATTTTGAACTTATGAACAATTAAAATAAATTTCAAGAAATGCTTTTGAATTGAAAAATTAAGATTTAACATAAATTGAAGTCACTCAGGTTGTCCACAAATATATACTTGTTCTTAAAACTAGCAATTGTGGCTTGGCTTAAGTTTTTCATAACAGTTTTTGGAATAAACGATGCCTTGTCTTTAGTTTCTTGAATCTCTGGGTATCGGGTTTCCCCCATGTATTTTAAATAAAAAGAAGCCTAATGGAGCAAAAATCTTTTTAAATCTGCAACTTTCAGTCATTCTAAGGTCTAGTTGCTCACAAGAAGGGTAAACAATAATAAATCATAGTCCTTGTCTTGACTAAAAGAATTGGGGTTAGTATCCTGATTTTTCAAACAGTTTTCTTTAAATACATTTGAATTGGAAGAACAGAACAAAGTGTTCCGATTCACACCGTAAATCTTTATCGTATGATATTATAAAGAATTTTTCATTTTAATGCCACAATTTAAATATGTTGTCTCTTCTAATGTAATACTCTATTGCTCAGATATATGCATAATAAAAAATACTATTCTTAGGTTTGAAATATTAAGGGATCTGTACTTACATAAAAAGTTTTGCAGATGATGAAAACTTGATGTTTTAGCGTCCCGCTTGCAACTTTGCACAAAATCCAATAGAGTAGCCAGAATTATAAAAATATTTTTTCCTACTTCTTATGATTTTACCTTTCTTCAAAATTAAGTGCCAAAAATACATTAAGGTATATTTATGAAGAATTTCTTTGTACAATCAGGAAGTTTTGTTCCGAATCACCCCGCTGTTCTTATACACTCTACTTTACGGTATTTTAAACATGTTTCTGCTGTTTTCGAAAAATTAAAATGAATTCCTTTTCAATAAATGCAATTAATTATGGAGTAAATTTTAATTACTCATTATTTAAACAACACTCTCAAGACTCAAGAGATGCATATCAACGACTTTTTTTAAAAAGGAAATATGATTAATAGACCAACTTTTGCAATTAATTTAGTAAGTACAGCTTAATGGCCAATCCTGCCCCCTTCCCTCGTTTTGAAAAAAAATGGTACATCACTTCTCAATCTGAAGCCATTCTTGCATAAAGCACAACATTCCTTTCAATTTTCTGACTGTTTTCAATCATGATATTGTGATTTGCAGGCATTCAAAGCCAAAATACATTGAACTTTCTTTGCTTCCTAATTTTTCCTTTACACAATGAAAATAATTAATTGCATATAGTTTTCTTGAGAGCTATTATTACTTTTATTTTTGTCTGCAACATACTAACAAGAATGACATAAATTTACTGTTTTAAATGAATATTAAATCTCATAAATAGTAAAGTGAAACTGAGCCCTTCCCCCTCCCTCTTTTTTTCCATTTTTAGTTTAACATTAAATTTGAAACAAAAGACAATTTCCACTATAGTAAGAAAACGAATTGGAAAATCTAAAATGACATTGAATAAAAAGACGATATTAACTGTACTTCATTCTAGAATAAAAAAAATATATGTGCAACATTCAGTTCAAAGCAATGTGCATACAGTATACATAGCAATAACAAGAAACTAAAAATGCATGCAATACAGCAATGTTCTAACAAATTCCAATTGAGTATTTTTTATTTCATTTTTTTAGGAATACAGCAACCAAAGAAAATGTCCTACCAATTAGTGATCCAATTAAATAGCCACTTGATCGTCCAAGATATATATATGTAACATACTTTGTACTTGTTTTTACAATGGTCTGAAGATCAAGTAAAGTTGGTCCGGGGATAGCAGTACACAACCCCTAAAAATTAAAAGTCTATAATAAAATTTGCAGAAATTTCATACTAAGTATAAAACAAAGTTTTAAAATTTGCACTCAATTTAATCCACTAACCAAGGAGTTCTGAAAATATGTAGGCAGCTACAAATCCACCATTAGACTTATTTTGTGAACATAGGCGAAACTTTAATCCAAAATGAAACTAATTTCTGTTTTTTGCAGCCATGTTTCAAAAAAATCCATCAGCAAATGTACTTAAAAAGTAAAAAAAAAAAAAAGGCAATAAAAAACGACCCAACTAAAAACGAATATAATCATTGAAGGGTAAAAAAATTTTTTTTAACATATGCATCAAATTTAAACCATTTTACTAATAAAATTGACATGACTTAAGAAAAACTGTGGTAAATTATTTGTATCTGATCATTAAACCAGATTTCTTTATATATTTGATGTTCATAGTATTGAGCATTCTGTTTCTGGCCTGCCTAATGATGATGCGTGTAGTATTTATTTTTTAGACAGGCCTTATCAAGTAAAATTTCCTAATCCAAATGATTAGAAAGTCATTACTTTATGTCTAACAGCAGTTTTGCTCTGCATTGTTCTAAACTGAATAAGCACAGAGAGTCAAGAATTTATTATCACAGTAATGGTATTGAATATTCTTACCCCTAAGGCCATAGGAGGCTGCTGCGCTAAAAAATGGAGGGTCAAGAAGAATGGAGGTAGGGGGCACAGCATGTCTTAAGCTGTTTTTTTTTTCCAGCAAAGTTTGGCTATATTATAGGATTTTAACATTACGGGTTGAAAGACCTTTAAAATATGCCAAATGTGGCCTTAAAATCGAGACAGATGGCCATTGTAGATTCAAAGGGCCATTTTTATAAAAGAAAATGAAAAAAAAAAAATATTTTTGGAACATTCAGCTTTTATTTTTGTGAAATAAATCAATCCACTGATTAAAAAAATCATTTTTTAATTGATCATTACATTTTAATTGTGAAAAGTGAGGGAGCAAGGTCCCTAATTACTTTTGAAAGTGAGAGCTCAGTCATGCCCCTTGACCCCAGCGAGCCCCCCTCCCCATACTAACCCCCTATGCCTATCAGATTCATCTCTATCTTTCAGACTAAGGTGTATGCCATTTCAATGTGCCACATCATTTGCTCAGCGATACAGGTACAGATGTATTCACATCTGCTGTGATAGTCAAGCTGCCTTAAATGTCCTGCATAAGGCTGTAATGATATCCCACTCTGTTTGGGAATGCTATAACATGCCTTGCACTCTTGTAAAGCTGAATAAGGTCCTTCTCTGTTGGGTGCCTAGGTTTTCAAACATCAAAAGTAATGAAATAGCTGATCACCTTGCTAAAAAGGGTTCCGATTCTCCTTTTATGAGTATGAACCAGCAATTGGGATTTCAAAGAATCTCACACAAAGACTGTTGCTATTGATGTTTTACAGAAAAAATAGTATCATAGTGGCACAATTTGTATGGGCAACTTCGGGAATAACTTAATAAGTGTAGCCTTAGTATTAGGGCAATGAACTCAAGCCTAAAGACAGTATTAGGAATGCTGTTGGTATTCTTACTGGTCATTAGGGTGGATCGAAAAAACTTTTTTTTTTTTTGAATTTTAAAACCGGCCCGGGTGAGAAAAGTTGTCCACTAGGACTAAACAATTACCTGTAAAATTTTAAGTTGGTCAGATAAAATCTTCATGCTTGCAAGGAGGTCAAATTGAGCCCAAAAATGCATTTGGGTCATTCCATGTCAAGTGTCCCAAATTTCGAGAAAATCCCCACTTGACCCCCTCCGATTTTGATGAAATTTTTTTTTTGGATGTACATATAAGACTTGCATGAAACCATACCAAATTATAGCTCCATAAGCCTTATGGTTCAGCCAGTGAAAAATACTTTATAAAGGCCTCTTTTTCGTGTCTTGAAAAAAATGACCAAATCGTCAAGTTTGTGCTTTTATTGCTCACGACCTAAGACGATTATCATGCTCAAATTTGGTGATTCTGATCACTGTTTAGGATAGAAAAGCCTACTTGTGCAAAAAAAGCTCCATGCACTGTAGATTTTTTGCAATTTGCTGCCAAAGTTGGTAAAAAATCGTATTTTGGCAAATTTTGACCATACGTTATCAGCTTGTATCTGCCGAGAGAATGACTTTCTGAAGCTAATTCTTTCCTCGTTTGTAGCCTGATAGTTCGTCCGAAAGGTATGCAAGTGACGTCTCGATAGCTCAAATAATTGCTGAATTATGCCAGTTGAAATTCCAGTCAAATTTCTTTTTTCTCAATTTTGTCTCAATTTCAAAGGGCAATATCTCAAAAGGGTCATCTTGAATTTCAATTTTCTTTCCGTCACTGGAAAGAACACACTTTTCTTAACTAAAAAACGTTGGTTTTATTTTTGAGACAAACCAGTTTCAAGGGGATATTGCAGATCAAAAATGTCAGCATCATTCAACATGAAATCAAAGAAAAAAAGACAAAGACCTCAAAAGTTGATGTCAATTTGTTCTATTAAAATTCACAGGAGCTATTGTAGTTATGTTCTGATGAAAAAACCTTTTTTTTTTTAGATATTTTTGAACTTAAGTTTTTGTGTGTGCATCCGTAAAATCTCAAAAAATGGCAAAAAATAAAGTTTCGTTTTTGACAAAAAGAATTATCTTCTTATCGCTGCTATAAGAGCTTGAGTCTTTTATTATGTATTATTTTTAAGACCTTGAAACAGAATTTCGGATGATATGTCAGTTTGCAAGGTTTCATTAATATTTTAAATTCATAAAAAGCATTGTTTCATTTTTCAAAAAAATAAAAATAATTAATAAATGAAATAAATAATAAATAAAACAGTTAATATGGTGTGTACGTGATAAAAAATATGTATAATGTTACTGTAAAGCCATTATTCAAATAAGCGATAACGAAAGTTTTCGATAAAATTAAATATTGCAATTATTTTCGCCATGTAAATGATAACAATGGTAAATGAAAATATGATAAGTAGTAATTGAAAATCCATTCTTTATACTGCCGAGGATTGCAATTTGTCCATAAACAAAAATGATGAAAAATGGGAAAATGCTTTTTATGCCCTTGAAACATTAATGACCTACAACCTTGCCAAGTGATATATCATCCGAAATTCTGTTTCAAGAGCTTAAAAATAACACATAGGAAAAGAATAAAGCTCATATAGTAGCAATAAGAAGATAATTATTTTTGTTAAAAACAGAACTTTATTTTTTGCCATTTCTTGAGTTTTTACAGATGCGCACTCAAAAACTAAAGTTCAAAAATATCTTAAAAAGGATTTTTTCATCAGAACATAAGTACAGTAGCTCCTGTAAATTTTAATAGAACAAATTGACATCAACTTTTGAGGTCTATGTATTTTTTTCTTTGATTTCACATTGAATGACGTACACATTTTTGATCTGCAATATCCCCTTGAAACTGGTTTGTCTCAAAAATAAAAATAACGTATTTTAGTTAAGAAAAGTCTGTTCTTTCCCATGACGTAAAGAAAATTGAAATTCAAGATGACCCTTTTGAGATATTGCCCTTTGAAATTGAGACAAAATTGAGAAAAAAGAAATTTGACTGGAATTTCAACTCGCATAATTCAGCAATTATTTAAGCTATCAAGATGCCACTTGCACACCTTTTGGAAGAACTATTAGGCTACAAACGAGGAAAGAATTAGCTTCAGAAAGTCATTCTCTCAGCAGATACAAGCTGATAACGTATGGTCAAAATTTGCCAAAATACGATTTTTTACCAACTTTGGCAGCAAATTGCAAAAAATCTACAGTGCATAAAGCTTTTATTACACAAATAGGCTATTCTACTCTAAACAGTGATCAGAATCACCAAATTTGAGCCTGATAATTGTTTTAGGTCGCGAGCAATAAAAGCACAAACTTGACGATTTTGTAATTTTTTTCAAGACACGAAAAAGAGGCCTTTATAAAATAATTTTTACTGGCTGAACCAAAAGGCTTATGGAGCTATAATTTGGTATGGTTTCATGCAAGTCTTACATGTACATCCAAAAGAAATTTCATCAAAATCGGAGGGGGTCGAGTGGGGACGACTCGTACACTTGACATGGAATGACCCATTTTTCATCTTTACGAAAACATTAGTTTTTTTGTAATTTTTCAAATCCCTAGGGGGCCAAAGAGTTACCTAATGGGATGAAATACTATGATGTAAAATTACATCACAGTCCTATAAAATCTTCATGCTTCTCATGGTGGTTGAAATTTGCATATTTAACCCCAAGGGTGCCCATCCCCCCAAATTTTTTCACAACCCTCTTATGCTTTTTATTTTTATTTTTACCTCTCTTTTTTATTATCTCTTATTTTTTTAAATATTATTATTTTTTAATATTTATTTATTTTTTTAAATATTATTTATTTATTCTTTTTTTATTTATTTTTTAAATATTATTTATTTATTATTATTTTTTATTTATTGTTAATTTTCTAAAAGTATTAATTATGCGTAGAACAGAATCGCCTCTCTTCCAGACATTCCAAGCACACTCACAGACACAAAATAAATAAATGAATAATAATAATAAAGAAATGAAAGAACTAATTTAAATTAAAAATATTAATTAATGAATAATTTTTATTTAAAAAAATCAGTAAATAATTTAAATAAATAAGTAAAGTAAATAAATTAGTTTTAAAAAATCCCCCCCCCCCAAATTTTGATGGCGCAACTTGCGCCATAATCCTCCCCTCCCCCCTGTGGGCACCCCTGTTTAACCCTAATATAGCGCTTTTTCATCATGAATGAAAAAATTATTTTAAAACGACTACGGGTAGAAAAGTTGCCCCTTGCAGTCAAAACCTTTTATTCAAAACTAGTGACCCGTTATTTGAAGGATACAGAAGTAGGGGAACAGAATTTTTTTCATTCATGTTGAAAAAGTGCTATTTTGGGGTTAAATATTCTAATTTCGACCACCATGTGAAGCATGAAGATTTTATCGGACTGTGATGTAATTTTAAATCATAGTAGTTCATCCCATTGGATACTTATCGGCCCTCTAGCCATTTGAAAAACTATTAAAATCTAATGTTTTTGTAAAGATGAAAAAATGCATTTTTGGGCTCAATTTTCGAATTTTGACCTCCTTGCGGAGCATGAAGATTTTATCTGATCAACTTCAAATTTTACAGGTAATTGTTCATTCTTAGTGGACAACTTTTTCCACCCCTCGGTCGATTTGAAATTTCGAAAAAAAGTTTTTCGATCCACCCTACTGCTCATTGCACCTAAAAGCAGTGCCTTACTATAGTCAGGGGTCAATATAGTATTGTTTTACCAGGGTCATGTTTTTGGAATTTTGTGAAAACTGCTTTGTAAACATGTTAAGAATAATTACAGGGGCAAGTATTCTTGTCCATTTTTGAATCTCGAATGTTTGTGAAAAGTTTATTAACTATTTTCCGATTTTTGTGAAGGGTCCGTTAATGGATCTCATTTTTCTCTAGATTTACCGCTGATAATGGGTGTCATTAATGATCCAACATCCAGGGCTGAAGAGGCCCTTTCATGAGGAAACTGTTACTCACATCTGTGTGATTGTGAAGTGTGTTCTGCTTATACTACTGTACTTTGCACAAAAGTCATTGTTGCAGATGAGCTTAAAATGAGAAACAGCATTTTAAAGTTTCACGCTTCCACATATTTGATTCAGATTCGTTACAAAGGATCAACTCGCTACAAAAAGGCAATCTTGAAAAAAAGTGCAGATACGACTTTTGTGCATATCATGGCAGTATAGGTTCAAACACCTTCATTGTCATTTGTTCAAACCTCGGGAGATTATGGCATAGCAATAAGGTGTTGGCTGAATTTTGCTTCAGCTCCTGGTCTGTTTAGAGATTTTTGTTTTATAACTAGTACAATAAACCCCTGGTTGCACTGCTTTGGTCTGTTGAGTCCACCTTTCTTTTATTTCATGTTCATGGTAGACAATTTTTATTGTGTTTGTATATCTATATATATAAAAGAAAGTCGTGTTAGTTACACTACTTATAACTCAAGAATGGCTGTACCGATATGGCTAAAATTTGGTGGGTAGGTAGCTTAGATCCAGGAGACGGACATAGGCTATAATTTATGTGTGTCAGTTACATAAATAGAAAAACTGTCTTATTGACTAAGCCTTTTTACTAAGCCTTTTTTGACACCTCCATGGCTGAGCGACATAAAGCACACGTTCTGACAGGTTCCGGAACGCAGTAAACAGGTTGTAAGTTAGCGGTGCGTTGAGTGTTATCTGACATTTTCGTGAAATAAATTATAAACAAACGCGTTACTTCCTTTGAAATTTATATGTGATAAGCTGTCAGGAACGATTACTCATTCCTAGGATCCCGATGATCCCAACCGATATGCCGTTTGAATTTAAAAGACTTCAATTTCCGATCCGTCTTGCATTTGTCATGACCTTTAACAAATCACAAGGCCAATCCTTAAAAGTTTGTGGTTTGAATCTAGAACATCATTGTTTTTCCCATGGTCAATTATATGTGGCATGTTTACGGGTCGGAAGACCATCTGCGTTGTTTCTTTTTGCGCCTGATAATAAAACAAAAATGTTGTACATCACAAGGTACTTTAGTGAAGAGCAACCTATGTACTAAAATACAGAAACAATAATGAATGATTAATGTAGGTACTTATTTTTTTTTGTATTTTCTAATAATAAAAAACTTAATAAATTCAAACATTTTCTTATTTATTGCCTTTAAGGCGGAACAGATTTCGCCGGGTCAGCTAGTTCATAATAAATTAAAATATAACTTTACTTAGAGGGCAATTTTTTTTTCCGTTTGAATAAAAAATGTTTCTAAAATTAATGGAAAAAAAAAGTACCTTGGACTGATATCTAAAGGGTTTTGGCTGCAAATGCCTCAAACCAAATGTGTCTCTATAATTAAATTATTTTAAAAACTCACAAATTGAAATGATGTCAAATAAGAGAGCTTGCATAAAAGAAAAATATTCAACGAATTGTTGAAACTTAGTTTCATTCATCACTTGAAAAACTACAGCTACTGGATAATATGAGGCATACTTTTGAAGTAAGTACCGTTTTGGTATAGATAAAAAACAGGCAGAGATATCTTAACAATTGTATTTTCACAAGAAAGCCCATACCTTAAATTACTTTTCCACATTGACACCAATATTAAGGCACTTTTAACACATTGTACAATCAGCTTCAAAATAACTACGCTGATTAAGAGTGCCGCAGAATGTGAGGTACGCGCGGTGATGTTTCTTTTAACTGCAAAAGAAAGCTATGGATATTCATCGCGGGATTTCTTCAGTCTATGGTGAAACCATTATGAGCGATGGAAAGGTTAAAAAGTGAGTCCGAGAGTTCAAAGATGTATATTCTGATGTGCATGATGAGGAACGGAGTGGGTGACAGATTTGTTGCGGAAGCAGTCCAGATCTATAAATACAGATCTAGCGTCAAGTCACTACAACCTGTTTTTGCATCTGACACAGCACTTTGGAAGCCAGCCCCACAACAGTGAAAAGGATGTCAAATGGACGGTGATGCTGTGACTGACAAAGCAGGCGGCAGATTTTTTTGAAGAGAGTTTAAAAGCTGATTGTATGATATGATAGGTGCCTTAATATTGGTGGCAATTATGAAGAAAGGTAGTTTATATATAAGGTGCGGGCTTTCATATAAAAATAAAATGTTGAAGATATTTTTGCCTGTTTTTTGGTTACACCAAAACGGTACTTACTTTAAAAATACGCCTCATATTACACGCATCAAGAATATGAACTCGACTTCTTGATTCATTAAAGCGATTGATTCAATTAACCGGCATCTACTGTATAATCAAAGAGAAAACACATTTTAAAAATCTTACCAGTGAAAGAAAAGATACATATAATATAGCCGTCCTGTAATATAATAAACATCTGTCCGAAACCTTAATCATTATAGAAACTGGTAAATTTCTTCAATCTGAAAAAATATAATTTGTTAATAAAAGAAAAACAATATAAAAGAGCTGAATTGAAAAAAAAAAAAACATTTCTAGTCCTAACATCAAAACCTTTTCAAATTCATTATGCATTCAATATGGCTAATACATAAAAATAAATTTACCTCTCCAAAAGGAACAATTTATAAAGCAAATTGTAAACAAGTCACATTACTACGAATGCTTCTAAATCAATCAACGAATGATGTCATTACCGTATTACGCTGTATTAGCCAGCTTGCTGGGAAAAAGTTAGCATGTTAGGCATTTTGATTTTTCTGGCTTGCGGGATATTTCAGGGCTTACTTTGCAATTTATAAAAAGTAAATAGCTCAACTTAGTTCCAGTTTGAAAGCTAACTATGAAAAAGAAAAAAATACAGATTAAAGATTCGAATAATCACTGTATTTTCGGGAATAATTGCAGCGGCACATACAAGAAATAAAAAGTTTCAAAAATGTCAGTGCGGAATATAACGAGTGTGGCGGATACAATGATTTTTTTTTTTTTTCTAACTTAGAAAGAAAATTCCAAGTTGAAAAAAGAAAAGTTGAAAATGCTACCAAACCAATCGATGGCACCACTTCCTTTCCTTTCATCTTAGGAAACCTTCGACCTCAGGCGATAAATAAAGCAGGAGAGGGGTGGGTGGTGAGTCGGCGATAGCACACGTTTCATGAAGGATCTTATGTCTGAAAATACGGCTGTAAATTATATAGAGTTACATTAATTAAAAATATTTCTTTTTTTTCGTTTAAATCTAGCTTTCTTTTCTACTTATTGTGCTTTTCAGTTGTTTAATGTAGGATGTGGCACATATAGTGGGTACAGCGTTTCTTCCCAAAAATATGATAATAAACGGAGAAAGAGAATTGGACATAGTTCGGCACTCATTGATTTGCACCATGTTCTACTATACAACAGCTAAGAACTCAAAGAGAAAAGTTCCAAATAAATCAATTGTGAAATCTTTTGTGCAGAGCAATATTTCAAGTGAAAGAAGTAGCCATGGCAGTGTTAGAAATAAGCGGTTGTTAGTTTCATTTTGCAACCTAAAATTTTTAATTTACACCCAGATTTTCTATCCTAAGGCGCCAAATTTGACGCCTCAAGTTTTGAGTCTTATTGTAAATCTCTCCCATCCTATGGTGATTACGATTCATGATTGGTCTGAAGGATAAATTTGTAGATGTAATTTTAAAATACATTTAACTTTGCCTTTAAAAACATTCTTTTATATTTTTTATAAATCTTCTTTAACTGTGCTATCGGCAATGTGAAGAATTTTTATATCATAAATATTTGAATATACAAATATATTTGATTCATTGAAAATGGCACCAAGGTTATTCATTTTGATGCCTAAGAGCTGATATTAGGCGTCATGATGACTCCTAAATTTAAATTCCTACTTATAACACTAAGCCATAGTCTATGTACTCCATTAGAGTAACTTTCGACAAATAACAATTAGAATACTGATTATGGTTGTACTAAAAATGAGTCAGGTTTGACTGATGTAGAAAGTGGGGAAATAGAATTGGATTTTTTTTTTTTTGACTAAAATATGTACAGTCAAGTAGAATCAACATATTTAAACTACAAGCAAAATAAAAGTAACATGAGTCTATTATTGATTGATTCATAAGAATTCATAATAATTGTGAGCATTTATAGTTTGCTTTATAATTTATTTCTTTTTGAGAGGTAAATTTATTTTTATGCATTAACTAGCTATATTAAACTCTTAATGAATTTTCAAAATGGTCTATTGTAAGCTCTAGAAATGTTTGATTTGTTTTCATTCATCTTTTCACAAACGTATTTGTTATAGAATTACTTATTGGTTGTTTACATTGTTAGATTTAAAGATATTTTTAAAATCTTGTTTTGTCCGGCATGCTGGAAACGACCAGACCAGGGTTATTGAAAACCAGATGAACCTCAAATTTCACCGTATGCCAGCTAATGCAGGGTAATAGGGTAACAGCAAACATTCGTTAATATTATCTCGTTTGTTATTTTGTTTCTTCACTATACAAAAATATTTTTCAGTCTTAAATACTATGGCTACTTATTTCACTTAAAAGATCACCCTGCACAAAAGATTTCACAATTGATTCATTCGGAACTTTATCGGAGATAAGTTTTACCTGCAGTAACATTGCAGAACACAACCTAGATCATTGAATGCCAGATCTAGTAAGCTTCCTTTCTCTGTTTACTTACTATTAGGTTCTTTAATACATATTCTCCCTCTCATAGTTTGCTTTGAAACTGCACTAGATTAACTTTTTATAAATTGCAAAATGAACTCTGGATTATCTGGTATGGTAGAGAATTTGAACTTCCCCACAAGCTCGTCAACCTCACTTATTTTCGGCCGATCGGCTAATGCATAGTAATACGTTATTTTTTTTTTTAATTATTATTATTCTTTCTATTTTCAGTAACATTTTCAATATCACTTCATTTTCTCTTTATCTTTCAAACCAATTAAATTTACACTAGAAACATTAACCCAGGAGAACTCAAACAGCTCCTGAATCACCCAATCACTCAAACTCTTTGTTTTCGAATGCCAAAAACAACTGATTTGAAACAGAACTTCAGTAACTTAAATTCTAAATATTGTTCATTGAGCTCTAATACTAAGAAGAGAGGGAACTCAGCAGTCCGTTTTTTGTTCTAGCGATAATGGAAAAAATATTGCTCTTTTTCCATTGAAACTCAGTTGTTTTTCCGTAAAGCAAGCTGTTTGCCATGCATTTTTTTTTTTTTTTTTTTTTTTTAGACCTTAATCTGCTGAGACAGGGATGTCAAGAGAAGCGGTCTTTTCAAATTGAACAAGAACTTTCATTATGCACGATGTTTTGCCATAACCACTGAAAATTCAGACGACAAGCTTCAAAGTTGAAGAAAGGGAAGTCATATTTCCTATTAGTGGGTTATAGCTCAATGATATTTTCTTAAAAGAACACCTGCCAGAAGCACATATTTTTCATCAATTGAGAAACTAGTCTTTTTTTCTGAATAGCAATCTGTAACTGTAGGCCAAAAAGAAAGGGGAGTTAAAGCTGAAAAACCAACATATCTCCTGTTCAATATGAACCATCTCCACTCGCACTCTAATTATCTCTGTGTTGAATGCATATGAAATTGAATATGGGTGTGTATTAAGTGTCTTTTCAGTAGTTTTTCCTTATTTCATTCCTCTTTTGGAAATATAGTAAATTTTTCTTAGAAACTAGTTGTAGTAGTCAATTGAAAGTATCTTAAATAGTTATTTATATACAAAAATATTTATTTTACAAATGACATTGAACTGCTGTCAAAATACTTATGTATAACATACATTGAGCAAAAATTAATAGATCGCGTCATACAGGTACCCCGGGCGCAGTTTTCTGTTCCGTTAAGCATGCAAATTTCACAGGGTTAAGCAAGTGAATGAAATAGCATCAATGCCATTTCAGTTAGTTAGAAGACAGAATAACGTAAAGTTAATTGCTCCGTTGCCTCCTTTTCCGTTCTAAAAGCAACAATTTTCAGGGTTTTTTTTTAATTGTACGATAATCTACGCTATAACTTGAGGTATACAGAGGGGGAGGGGATACAGCATTAAAGTCCAGAAAACATGAAATAAGTAAATTTTAAAAATGAAGGTTTCGTTTCAAAAGGAAATCGATAAGCACATTCAATGTCGCTTTGATTATTCTATCAGTTAAACAGTTGAGTATTTAAATCATTTTCATGTAAAATCCTAACAGATGAATAGAAAGTTATACGTTCCAAAAGATAACTTTCGTTTTTAAACTTCTTTGAAATAAATAAAGGGAAAATACTAATAGGAAATACTAATGGGAAAATAATACTTTGCTTAAGATGTACAGTCTTGAGCAAAGGAGATTCAGAGGGGACATGATCCAGTTGTTTAAATTTATCAAAATGAATGATGTTGATGGGCTAAATTTTTGTTTGGAAAGCAGGACAAGGGGACACTGTTTTTAAGCTATTTAAGTCTCAGGCAAACCTAGAGGTGAGCAAAAATTACTATTTCAGTAGGCAGGGTGTCAATGATTTAAATCAATTGATTTAAATCAGTGATTTAAATCGCGATTTAAATCAATTGATTTTTTTAAAAAAATCATTGATTTAAATCACTTTTTATTTTAATCCTTAAAAAATTCTCTTGGACAATCCCAATTTCATTATTTTTACCATTTTCTTTTAGAGCTTTGATTTCCATCTAATAAATGGAAAAGTAATCCTACTCATCCCCCCTCCACAGATGCTGGAAGGTTGCAGTCCAAATAATATGTATGCACAAATAGTGCTATTTGTTGTCTAATATGTGAAATAAAGAAAATACATGCAGGTGCAGGGCAGGAGTTGTAAAGAGTGAATTGAGGGGGGAGGGACCAGATAGAATGTGTTAGATATACTTTCAGTGAAAAGAAAAAACAAAAACAACCAAACAGAAGATGCATTAGCGACTGGCGACCTTGCATTAGCAACTGGGGGGGGGGAGGCAGTCTTTATTAGTGGCTGAAATGGAATATATTCCAGCTTTACGAAACAAAAGCAAAATAAAGAGGGGGGGGGCTGAATGAAGTGAGGATTGGGTTGAGCTTCCTGCCCCATTTTATTTTTATCCTAGCTAGTAGACAGGATTATTTTCAGATTGGCTCCTAACACTTTTTTCTGGGTTTCTTACTGGTGAAGCTTTACTTCAAAGGTGTTTTTGTATTTTTAAAAACTTAAAGGTAAGTTGTTCACAAATAAAAATTAATTAAAAACTGAAATTTCTAATTTTTTTTTAAAAAAATCAAAAAAATCCGATTTAAATCAAAAAAAATCTGATTTAAATCAAAAAAATCCGATTTTTTTTATTTTTTTGAAAAAATCATTGATTTTTTTACACCCTGTCAGTAGGGTTGTGAGTACCTGGAACAGCTTACCGGAGGAGGTTGTTATGAGTAAGAGAGTTGATAGCTTTAAGAGGGCCTCGGATATTTATTGGGGATTGTAATATTCGACTAGGACAAGCCTAGTTGGGTCTAGAGCCTGTTACTGGTCGTCATCTTTTGTATTTGTATTTGAAAATTAGCATAACGAGCTTTGCACAAAATAAGCAGGAATGAGACTCGTAATGGGCGAAAACCATAAATGAACTCCTTAAAGAGCTCTAATAATTATTGCTTAGTGAAATACAAACAAATTGATGAATATAAAACTAATTTTGTACTTTTCTGAAGGAAAGAAAACAACTAAAATATACCTTTGAAACTGCAAATTCTATACTAATACTTTACTGCTTCAAGCAAAATACTGGAGTCGTGAGCGGTAAGAAAAAGATAACAGATTTCTGCGGTGAGCCTCTCCTGTCCAATTCGCATGAAACCGAATGGAGAATTTTCCAACAAACCGCTGAGTGGCATAAGTGGCATCATTTGATGAGTATCAATGATTTTTAATTTTTATACTTGTTAGGAATTATTTAATTCCTTCACGAAAACGTAGTTTTCAAAGTTCGAATAATGAAGCATTTTTTTACTTCTAGTAGACGGTTTCTTTCGTATCAGCGAAGCTTTGTTGATTTTACTCTCGTAGGATTAACGATGGATTAACATTTACTGCTTGTATTACTGTTCTGTAATGTTTAAAATGTACGTTTGTAACTTTACTTTGCGAAAATCACATCTAGTTTTTACTTGTTACATGATTACAATAAGTACTCATAATACAGTACATAGTGATAATAGTGTCGACCAGTGGCGGCTCGTGACTCTCAAACCTGGGGGTGCTGCAATTTTTTTAACGTAGCAAAAATGTATACGTATGTCAATACGAAAAAAATGTTTTAAACGCACCAATATTGAAATAATAATCATTAAACATATAATTTATATTTACTTAATTCAAACAAATGGGAAAACAATAAATAATCATTTTAAAATTATTTAAAATTCTTTTTTGACTTTTTCATTTTTTAACTTTTTTGATATCATTGATCAAACTTTTTCCTGCACTGAGCATCTGGCGTGTATCGAGTGAATGTCTTTGATAAAATTTTCTCTGGTACGAGAACTTTCTACTCGTCGAAGCGTGAGCAACTTTAAAATCCGAAACAGGGCGACTTTTTTTTAATAGCATATTTTTTGTACAAACATAACAGCGAAAAGGAAATACCCGGCAAATGCTCAACACTCATCGTTTTATACACTACTAAAGTTGAAAAATATTTAGTTGAAGCAGCAGCAAATAATACAGCATCGATAAGGAAATATTCAGCATGCGTATGCGAGTAATCGGTTACTAAAGCATCTCAGGGAGCTGCACCGGTTGCAGCCCGCAGCGGGGTTGAAAAATCCTACCCCCGATTGACCACATGTTAAGCCGAGCATGCGTAGAAAGCTTTTCATCGAGCTCAAAGGAGCTGTTCTTTGTGCAGCGCTTTACGGAAAGTATGAGATTTTTTTTTTTTTTTCGCACTTTAGTTGGGGCCGCAAGATTGACTTCACTGATAATTTAATGGCGTGCGTGTGTGTGTGTAACGAAATCTCCTTTGATGACCAACTGTGGATTTTGTATGATTTATATTCACTCAGGATCATTATAAAATAAAAATGTGATTGAAATAACAACTTAAAAGCGTATTTTTTGGAAAAACTACTGGGGGTGCTGCAGCGCCTATGGACGAGCCGCCACAGGTGTCGACAAAGTAGGTACAGTAGAGTGGGTCATCCCCGAATAAGGGACACTTCGCACCCCTATTTGAGTGACATCTTTTCTGGTCCCGGCCCCTTTGAATAGGGACCTCCATGTATTTGCTTTTAAATAAGGGACACTATGTATAAGGGGCACTCTTTCAGCAAAAAATTATTTGTAAATAAATACGAAATAATGAATTTAATGGAGTTCAATGTTTATTTTTTGATCCTAAAACTGACTGATGCAAGTTTGACATCAACATAAAGAAAAAAGTATGCACTTTAAGCCATTTACATTTATGCTCTGATCCATTAATTCATGCCGGCTCAAAGCTGAGAGATAGCGCACAACACATGACAAGTTTTATACACAAAACTTGAATGAGAATGTAATTTAGATTGTAATGCATTGTAAATTACATGACATCAAATCAATTCATGTAATGAATGATTTCGAAACAATTTCTGTTGTAAGTTACAAAACTTTAAAACTACAAAATTTTTGAATACATTTTAAACTCATGTTTGTGAAAATTGAAACACCATGAAGGAATCGTCATAATTGAATGAAATTTAATACACAAATGAGTGATAGTACAGGGTGCGCCAGAGAAACTTACTTTTTTAAAATGTCAATAAAAACAAAACTACTTAAGTTATTGTTTTAATTCTTTTTTTATTTGAGAATACAATATTCCAATTTTTTTTTTCCATTTAGTCTCGAAAATAACATTGGTTAAATGATGACCCCCATTGATCATACACTGATTAAAACGATTTTTAAAGTTTGTGAGCACTCTTTGCAGCATATCAATTGGTATGTTGGCAATTTCGTCGCGAATGTTATTCTTGAGGTGAGCTATTGTGCGTGGTCGATCAACATGAACCAGGGATTTCAAATAACCCCATAAAAAAATTGCACGGTGCCAAGTCTGGGGAGCGTGCTGGCCATGGGAGATTGCCTCTGAGAGAGATGAGGTGGTCGGGGAAATGTTGTCGCGACAAATTCTTTGAATCTCGTGCTGTGTGTGCTGTTGCTCCATCTTGCTGAAACCACACGTCCCAAATGTTCATTTCTTCGAGGCTGGGAAGAAAGAATTCCTCGATCATGGTCCTGTACCGAGCTGCATTCACGGCCATTCGAAAAGTAGCTTTTGACGGCAAAGGCGCGCTGTTCTTTTGACCATAGCCCGATGGTGACTAATTATAGGGAAAACAGAACTTGGAGATTTCCCGCTCCAGATGCGCCCACTCTCGGCCTTCTACGCAGCCAACTCACCGCGCAGGAATTTTCTCAAAAAAGTAAGTTTCTCTGGCTCACCCTGTAGTACAAATAAATGATTAAACTTAGAAAGCCAACAAACAATAAAAAATATTGAAATTAGTATTTTGTGTAGCCACCACGCGCTGCAATAAGTGCTGCTACGCGACGTGGTATATGGAGTCAAACAAATTTTTAATGTCTGCCTGATCAAGAGCATTCCATATTGTTTGTATGCGTACCCAAAGTTTGTCTGTAGAAGCAACAAGACAAGGATCACGGGCGAGACGCCGACCAACGAAATCCCAGACATATACAGGGTTGTCCAAATTAAACTTCCCCAACTTAGAGGCCCGTGCAAGACGTTGTATGGGTCATAATGTGATGAAATTTTGGAAACAGACACTTCAGACCATGCGCCCGAGATTTATTAAATAAAAAAACATAGTACAAAAAGTTGCCGATAGGTGGCGCTGCAGATTAACAAAACATTCTGCAGATGTTCTATATGTGTGCCGTGGTTGTCCACAACTCTTTCCATTCGTAAAGCAGTGTGTTATGCAGCTGAACGCAGTAATTCCACACTAATTCCACGAATATGACCTTTAATTGCGTCTTTAAGATGTGCTAAGTTTGTGGGGTGTTCTCGATAGACCCGATCCTTTAGGAATCCCCATAACCGAAAATCACACGGGGTGAGATCATGCAAGCGAGGAGGCTAAGCTGCGGGGAAACAGCGGCTGATTACACGTGCATCCGTGAAAGTTGCCTGTAACATTTGTTGAGCGCCGCGAAAAATATGGGGAGGTGCACCATCCTGGATAAATATCATGTCCTGGAAGCGGCCACGTTGTTGAAGTTCAGAAATTACAAACATTGTCAACATGTCTTGATACCGTCATCCAGTAACAGAACAAGTTTCGTACCCTCTTGAAGTCACATCTTCAAAAAAATAACATCCCACCAATTTGGCACATCTTAAAGACGAAATTACTGGCCATGTTCGTGGAATTAGTGTGGACTTCATGCCATTAGGTTATAGAACACACTGCTTTAAGAATGGAAAGAGTTGTGGAGAACTATGGCACACATATAGAACATCTGTAGAATGTCTTGTTAATCTGAAGCGCCACCTATCGGCCAATTTTTGTACTATTTTTTTATTTAATAAATCTCGAGCGCATGGTCTAAAGTGTCTGTTTCCAAAATTTCCTCACATTATGACCCATACAACGTCTTGCACGGGCCTCTGAGTTGGAGAAGTTTAATTTGGACAACCCTGTATATTCAATCGGTGACATATCCGGGGAATACGCTAGCCAGGGAAGAAGCTGTACCTGCTGCGATGCAAGGAAGGATTGAACAGTCCTAGCGACATGAAAGCGGGCATTCTGCTGCTGAAATGCAGCGCCAGGCAAGCCTTGAAGGAAGGGGACAGCTTGGGGCCGTAGAACTTTGCTGATGTGCTGGCTGCTCAGGTAGCCCACAATTTATAGCAATTGATATCGTCCGTGATATGATATGGCACCCTAGACCATGACTCTAGGTGTTCGGCCACTGTGACGTTCGATAATGCACTCTGGAAGGTGCCGTTCCCCGGCATAGCGTCGAACGCGAATGCGGCCATCATGGTGACACAAATTAAAGCGAGATTCGTCAGAAACCACAACATACTGCCAATCAGCACGCCAGTCCTTATACTGATCGGCCCATTGTAGCCGCAGGTGGCGATGGTTTAGCGTGAGGGGGATCTTGTATAAAGTAGTCCTTGCGTGCAGTTCACGCTGCAGCAGACGTCTACGAATTGATGAAGCACACAATGAAACACCTGTAGCTGTTAACCACTGTGCTGCCAGTTGTCTAGAAGAAGCTGTACGGTCCGTCAGCACCAAGCGGATCAGGTGTCTATCATCTCGCGCTGACGTCACATTTCGGGGTCCACTCACGGATTTCCGAGTTGTCCGACACTCGTCCGTCCACTTGCTTCCAAACACGCATCGCTGTGCTGCTGCTACGCTGCATACGAGCGGCTACTTCACGAAAGACAATCCAGCTTCACGAAGGCCAATGATCCTCCCCCTTTCAAACTCCGTAAGTTGTTGTAACCTCGCTCTTTTTCTTCGAAGAGGCATAAGTAACGTCTAAGCTAACGTTTATCACAAGCAGATAACCACCTATAACCATACACGCCTTGCTGCAGCCGTCTATTTATTCGGATAAATCCGGCGTTCAGAGGGCGCTGCTCAGCGTACGCATGCGCTACGAGTCTAAAATTCTACTCATTTGTATATCATACCCTACTTAGCATTTGCTGAAAATTTCAGCCCATTCATTCAGCCCATTCATCCCAAGTCCTTCATGGTGTTGCAATTTTCACTAACATGAATTTATTAATTTATTTATTTTTTAATTTTTATGATTCTGAATTTTATGCAGTATTTATTAAATAGTTTCAAGGTTTCTTCTAAACTGTTAACAGTTTCTATACTTGCTTGATAAAATTGTACTGAGCTCATACACCACATTCATAACTCAAATACCTCCGAAGAAGGGACTCCTCTATTTAAGGGACAAAATGTTTGGTCCCATATTGCGAAAAGTTCTGCTATAGTTGGACCACCGTGAAAGGCGATCCACGAAGCAGCACGTCTAGATGCAAAGGTTGGTTAAAACCAATTTTTTGGGAAGAAAAATAGAAAATTCCCGAGAGTTTTGGGAATTTTCAAAGTTTTAAGAAATTTTGGTTTTGAATTTTGCATTCATAACCCTTATTAGATACTGCTCCTATAATTACGTTTTGCGCTATGTAGAATTGCTTATTAGAAAAATATATTTGAAAATAATAAGTGATATTAATTACTTATCTGATGCAATTATTGGTTCTCCATGTGTTAATTAATGATTTAGTGCATGTTATATATTTTTGATAAAAGGAAAAACTGGATGTTAAAGCTGAATTTAAAAAATAGGTTATCACTCCCTCATCGATTAAACCACTGGTTCAGGTATTGTTTCGATCACTGCTCTGTTTTTTTTTTTTTTTCAATAAAATGTTTATTATTTTATGTAACTAACATAACTTTTTTTTTACATAAGTTTTTCCTGATGTTTAATGAAGAAAATGTATACAACCTCCTTTCCTCCATACAGGTATACAACCTCCTCCATTACATCATACTTTGTTCCTTTAGACTGGGTTGTCTGAGTGGTTTCTATCAAACAAAAAATGTTTATTTTGCCATCATGTTTTCTCTCTCTCTCTCTCTCTCTCTCTCCCCCTCTCTTTAAGAACTCCAAAGATAGTAACATTTTATAACAGTGTTGTTTTGAAAGCTGCATTTTTAGCTCAAATAATGACGCAGTCTTTCTTTTTTAGTCATACATTTAGGCATAACAATTATGTAAAAATTAATATGTTTGTTTGCATTCTGAATTTCCAGAGATTCCCCAAAACTCCCGTTTTTTTTCCCCGGCTTTCAAAAATTGTTGAGTTTTCTGCATTCTTTGTCTGGGTATAGAAAAACAGCAAACTATCTTCATTTTAATTCGAAATAGTAATTCAAATATTTGAAATAATTCAAACTGAAAAGAATGCTTTAAAAGAGAAAGGTAACCAATTTTAAACAAAACTTGCTGTTGATAGCAATGAATGCAAAGAGAAATGACCGACCGTTAGCCAGAAGTAGTAGTATGTGTCATATACGCACGTAATGTACATTTCAAGGTCGTCCCACAAAAGCGATTGTCTCATTCAATTATAATAATACATTAAGTATTTGTTTCCCTAGAGTTTAATCTCAACTATTCGTACTTTTAAATTAGAGATATTACATTTCAACATTCCGTTTTCACCATTTTGGTGAAAAATCGGGCTAAATACTTAAAATTGAATACGAAACTGGAAAATAAAGATATTTTTTGATTTAACTAAAACTTTGTGTGAGAAACAGGCTTGGTTTAGAGGGAACTTTCCCACCAATGGGCATTTTAAATATTGCACTTTTGGCTTTTTTGCACTCCACCCTACTGCCATTACCTGTAGTGTTCAGGGCCGCCGAGAGAGGGGTGCAGCAGGGGCAAAATCCCCGGGGCCCGGCCCAAGAGGGGGCCCGGGCTGCTAGTTTAAAAAAAGGCAGTTTTTTTGGTTAACTGAACTTCATTTTTGTGAGGGCAAAGCAAAAACATCTCGCATCTACATGTGTCCACAGCAACGCAACGAGTGCTTGTAGCCCAATGCCTTAGGGGGCTAACTTTTGTAGTACTTACCAGGCATTTCTTACGTGTACAATTTAAAGTTTTAATAAACTTTCAAAGTGAGGAATAACGCTTTTAATAGTCAAGAAATGTAATTTTTTTCAAAGGATTTTAAAACACATACATGTGTAATTTATGTAAATATGTATTATTAATTTCGTGAAGTAGTGATAGAATTATTAATAGTTATTAGTAAATTGAAGTAGGAATATTATTTGTAAATTTGTTGTTATGTATTGTTATGTATTTCCGATTTATTTCATACGCATTTATATCATAGTATACTTAAGTACAGCACACGAGCAGATGATAAAAATATGAAACACACAAAATATAAAATTGGAAGAAAAATTAGCAAATACGGAATACAATTATTTTTCTTCACTGCACCGAACGTAAGTTGTCTTAGTATTGAAGACTTTTTTTGGAATGGGGGGGGGGGCGCATGTCAGTATTTTGTCTCGGGGCCCCGGTAAACCTCTCGGCGGCCCTGGTAGTGTTTAAACACTACAGGAAACTACATCTACCCAAATGAAGCTTTCAAATTCAGCAGAGCGAGCGCACCCGAACAGAGAGAAGTGTATTACCCGATTCTGTACGTTGGGTAAAGCCGTCTAACATGTTTATTTCATTCAGGCTACACATTATACTGGTAAATTTAATGCTCGTTTTGAAACAAGCAGTAGGAAGGAGGGAAACGAAATGCTTTTCCGAATTTCGAAATGCACGGAGACTCAATAGCTGCCTTTTAGTATCAACGGGCTTTTATTAAAATTTTAGTCTCCTGGTTTGAGTTCCGAAAAGATCTCAAAAAAGCCAAAAAGTGCAAAAAAGCAATTTTTTTTTTAACTTTTTTTTGTTACAAAAAATGAAGATAGGTAATTTTGAAAATGCTTGGGGACAAAAATATTAATTCTATAGAAAGCACTCTAATGACTTCAACTTAGAGAGCCGTTTTTTCGGGATTACAAGAAGCTGTATTAATCAATTCGCCAAACATTAACATTTTCATTTTTATTTCAATACAGTGTTATAAATAGAAAATACTAATTGCTCGTAATGTATGTGTAACAAACATAACCCATAAACTGCCCTTACTAATTTGAACTAAAAATATAACGATGTATAAATTTTTAAAATTAGAGTTTCTACAATAGTTAGGATTCTACGACAAAAAATGCCCAAACTAATAGTTTGGTAATTAAAAAAAAGAAACAATAAGATTTTAATTTAATCATAGAAAAAAAACGAAACACTCGCTCGTATTCGAAGACTATTAACACTAGAGACACGTGTAAAACGTTATTTTTTCAGGAATAATGTGCTCTATAAATTTCTATTGATAAATTGTTGTTAAGGGGTCGTCTTCATATAAAAATCGGCATCAACTTTAAAATTTTCTATGAAAACCCCCCCCTTTTTTATCGCATATTTGTGATCAGCAACATCATTTAACTTTGTATACCAAATCGTTTTAAATTTGCTCCAGCCGTTGCTTCACAATTGAACTGAGAAAAAACCGTCCCGTAATGTTAAAAATATTTTTGATACTTGGGCATATGGGCATATAATACCTAAACCACGATAGGTACGGCAAAGTTTGTTTTTTATATCAAAGTATGAACCAACCCAACAATAAAAATGTCATTGACTTGCTCTCAGATAAAATTTTGAATTTTTTATAAATTTTGAAATTGATATTTGAAAAAATGATGATCTGGAACCATATAATATTTTGATGGAGAAACAATCTAGAAAGGGTTTCAAAGGAGAATCCAAAATGGGAGCTCAAAATATCCAGTAGGTTTTGAGATATGCTAAAAGAACCATTTTAGGGACCATATACAACTGTGCAAACTGAAACAATAGCGGGGAATTTCTATGCAAAGAAAGAGGAATATGCTTATCCACCAGTTGCAGAACATGCTCAGCGTTTTTATATAGTATTTAGTTTTCAACAGTTACAATAAGTCGAAAGCGAAACGCTAATAAAACTGCTGAGTATATTTTAAAACTGGTAGACAATCCAATTTTTTGTCCATTAGTCAGAAGTCTGCATTCATGCATCATGTAGCAATTCAGAAAACTTTTTACGTGGACACTTGATTTTCATGGAAAACTGTGGTGTCTCGGAAGGTTATTTGGAATAATTTGTAACGATTAGACGTTTTTTTAAATTCTGAGCCACGGTTTTAAGATTTTTGCCAATCCTAATACAGTAGTTTATATAAATGCAAGAGGTTACTTTTAAGTTGTAACCTCTCTCCAAAAGGTGTGTGCTGCAACGGTTAGTGCGTAGCTAAAAGTATGCATCTATCTTTGTTTCATCAAACAATTTATAACTTTAACAAAACCCGAGAATTTTTAATTAATTACGAAAAGCAAACGTATTATTGCGAGTAGCTTTAGGTAATTTAATCGAAAAAATATGATTTGTCTACTCTTTGTAAATTTCGACCTTGAAAGTAGCATTTTCAATATGGTGGTGGTCCCTAAATCTTTGGTCGGTCATAACTTTTGTTCTACTAGTCCTAAAGTGATGCCGCTTGGTACCCAGCGTACTTTTGGCCCTCCGCACCTAATTATGTAACCAAATGTAAGGGTTCCCATTTGAAAATTCAGACTTTGAGTTCATTTCACTTTGTATATAGCCCCTTATCAAAATTTTACTCACATAGTTTTAAAGAAGACTTTAATCCATGTCAGAAGACACCTTTCTTTTGTTCTTGGCAAGTATAGCAGCCGAATAATTCAGAGTGTTTCGTTTTTTTTTTTTTTCTATGACTGTACCGTTCTCTGAATAGCAATAATTGCAAATATTTCGCTGGCCCTCGTTCCTAATTGTCGAGATAATAGTAAAAAAAAAATAATAATAATAATAATTGTGAAAATAACAAGTAAAACGCATGAACTAAATTTCCCCAGTCTCTGCGAAGGTTTCTTAAGTTATTATTCAAGAATAGTTTATTTGGGGTTTGCTTGCATTACAAACAAAATATTCCACGTTTGTGAGAGTTTATGCATTTTGACCAACCAAGTCCTAACTCTTGCTGATATAAAAAATTACTCTCTAATGTCCAAAGCATATAAGGCTATCTCGACTGAGATAGTCTCGCGGTGTGCAAATTTCGTTATGTAACAACGTTAAATTATTGTTGCAAAAGGTGACTATAGTGAAGATATTGTCTAGTTTTTCGACTGATAATGCCTTCTACCTGAACAAAATGAACTTTAAAAAATTATTGATTTTATAGTAAATATGCTTTGAACGGAGTATTTTTATCGCTGAGTAATTACCCCCCCCCTTTTTTTTAGCGTTGAAAATGGGTCAGTCTTTTTTTGGACACACTGTATCTACTAGTTGACAGCCGCCGAAATTCTGTACATAAAAGCAGTCTAAAAATTTTCATTCTTGTCCTGGCAAATATATCGAAATCGCCTATCATTCTTCACTCTGTATTTTATCATGTTTATGGCTCAATTTATTATAGCCAACCTAGTGATCTGAATGTAATTAATGCTATCAGGCCGGAATTTAGGGTGTTAGGGGGGATTAACTGCCCCCCCCCCCCCCCGACTTTGAGAAATCAATGTATTTACATGAAAGTGGGAGTGGCGTCTAATGTTTTCCGATGAAAGTGCTTTGTCTTTGGACCCTTTACCTACACCCCAGGAAAACTTGAAATAACGGCCCTGAATGCTGTGTGGAAAATTTATAAATACTACTTTTTTGTTCATTTCTTGCATAATTTTGGAAGAAATGGAAAGTTCTTTTGTATCGGATAAAGCACCTACTGCTCACCATGAAATCATGTAGGGAGCTTCCTCAATTGAAGGCAGTCAGTTTTATGTGACAGCAAAGTGTAATAGTAGGAAGTTTAAATAAAGGTTTGGGGGGGGGGCACAGAAAATTGCCTAGGGGCCCATGAATCCTGTTGACGGTCCTGAGAAAGCTCATGCTTTAAACCAGGGGTGCTCACAGGGAGGATTATGGCGCAAGTTGCGCCATCAAAATTTGGGGGGGGGGGGATTTTTTAAAACTAATTTGTTTGTTTATTTAAATTAATTTTTAATTTATTTTTTAATTTAAATTACTCACTGATTTTTTCAAACAAAAATTATTCATTAATTTATTTTTTCAATTTAAATTATTTAATTAATTTGTTAATTATTATTATTTATTTATTTATTTATTTATTTGTTGTGTGTGTGCATGTGATTGGAATGTCTGGAAAAAAAGGGAAAAAAAGCGATTATATTCTGTGCATAATTCGAGCTTTTAAAAAAGTAATAATGTATGAAAAATATAATAATTATAATTTTAATAAATGAATAAATAACCTTTAAAAATAAATAATTAATATTAAAAAAATAAATAAATAATATTAAAAAAATAAAATTAAAAAAATAAATAAATACTATTTAAAAAATAAAATTAAAAAAATAAATAAATAATATTTAAAAAATAAATAAATAATATTTTTAAAAATAAAAAATACCGTAAAGTCGGGTTACTTGGACCCACAAGGAGGTTACTTGAGCCCACAGTAAAATGATAAAATCTGGGTTTGGTACTAGCATTAGAGACTGCAGAGTGCTTCTACCTAGAGGAGAAACAAGGAACTACGTGCAAGTCTTCAACTAATAAGTACCAAATCTAGATTTTATCATTTTACTGTAATGGGCTCAAGTAACCCCCTAGGGTCCAAGTAACCTGACTTTACGGTAATAAAAAAGGGTTAAAAAAATAAAATAAAAAGCACAGGGGGGTTGTGAAAAATTTTGGGGGGGAATTTGCGCCATTGAGCTTGGGGGGGATGGGCACCCCTGCTTTAAACTTACTAAAACTCACCAAGTTATTTCTCTACTTTCAAAACAAGGGCTAATATGACTAAGTAAAGTATGTTGAAATATGATTTCGGGTACTTACCAGAAAAATCGAGATGATAAAATAATCCAAAAAAGTACATTTTGAAACTAAAAAATCAACAAAAGTTATTTGTGTGTTCTCAATGTGCACATTGGTTAATTCTAACTGACTGGCAAGCTGTTTTGATCATGCTTGTACGTAAAACACGTGATACTGCTTCTTCCCCCAATCTACCCTATATCTTAATTAAAAAGCGATCGATATCTTTGTGCCTAAAATAGATAAAATGAGAAACAACGTTAAAAATCACAAATAAGATTTAAAGTTTTAAAAGGGGCAACAAGGGGGGGTAGGTAAAAGGGGCAACAATGGGTTTCGGAGGCAACAGCGTCCTTCTTCAGTGCCCAGTAAGCAAATAGAATGAAACAAGGTCATGGGAGAGTTTAAATAGGAAAAAGGAAAGAAGATGAACCAATCAGATCTAAGCATGTGCTGAGGTAATATCTGACGTATCCAAATTTGATCCAATCGCTTAAAATTTGAGAGATATGCAGAACAGAAAAGATTCATTACAGAGATTATTTAAATTTTGTGACCATAAAAGGCTTCTAGAAAATCTAATTCATCTACTGTCGTAGGTCAGCAAATGTTTTTGGCTTCCGAAAAAACAAAATTATGCCCTGTGTTCCAACAATGTTTGGCAATAGCAGATTTGCTGAGTTCCTGTTTTTAACGTAGTTTTCATGTTCCTTTAAACGAAATTTAAATGATCCTCTTGTCTGTCCCACATATCGGATTTTACATTGGCAATTCATGTAATAGATGATGAATAGTCATAGACGAAACGAGTCCCCCTATTATACATTCCGACGGATTTCTAGACCTGGAAATTACCCAACTGCATTGTGTCATTGCGTTTTCTGAAGCCCTCCACATATTTCGGACATTGGGCCACATTTTTAGTTAGTCGGCTGGAACCACATCTCTTACTTCCATTTAGCTATACAGACCAATTTAGTTTGTATAGTTCAATGCTTACTTTCCAAATGTGATCAAACATCGCCTGCATTTACCCATGTAGGACTTCAATTTGGAAAATTTTCAAGAGTATTACCCCCGAATTCTTCATAAAGTTGTTAAAGATCATCCAAAATTTCCTTTTGAGAAACAAAATTTTGAAATTTTTTTGAGGAAAAAACCTCTCCCATACTAGATTCTTTATCATCATCAAAGATTGTATAAAATTCGTTTAAAATTATCAAAGATAGCGTGCAATCCTGTTTTACAGACTTACGGTTTCGAAACTTTTTTTGAAATTGAATCTCCAGAAGCTGGATCCACTCTTTGTCTTTTCACAAGGATATATACGTCCATCCACTGAAAAAAAAGTTTGAGGGCGACCAAATTCTCATACCTCCTCCCCATCCCTATCAAGTTTATTTGACCTCGGCACAGCCCTGCACGCATCGTTATGCATTATATTGCAATGAATTCCTTTTTTTTAAAAAAATCTGTTACCTTTTTATGGGAGCGAAATAATGAAACGAACAGAAGTTTTTGTTAACCACGTATTGCCCCCATGCTGGAGTACAAAGCAGTTTAATGTGAGGGCTAGACAATCATTAAGATAATTCACAAATTAATGTTTCAAACTATTACTTTTTTTTCAGAATAGGTAGTTTTCAACTTATATCGGAGGGGGAGGGTTATCTACATCCACTCCCTTAAATATATGCTGCCTTGGCCCACTCCAAGTTATCAACGTGCCTCTTCTAGGAGCAAACTGTCTGAAAGAGACACTGATATTGAATGCCAGTGAAAAGTTTCAACAAATATAATCAGTAATTCATATTTATTACATGTTTGATTTTTATGTTCAAACATAGAAATGACCTGGAGAATTATCTTTTCAATTCGATAACGTAATAATACTTCTTTTGCATGTAAGTATGTAATTATTTTAAATAAATAATTATAAGCATCAAATTAACGTTTATATACAGGTTTGAGCTAAGGTACAAAAATTAAATTATTTCATTTTTCCAATAAATAATGCAGATATATCTTCTAATGGGAGGCGGAGTTAAATCATGGGATTTCAGGGTCTCTTTTTCTTGTCTCAAATAAGGATATAAGTATTTAAATTTGAAAGTAGAAAACTAACAAATTGAATCATCAGGTCACAAGCTTAAATTGTGCCAACTAAAAAATTGTTAATTCCACTCTTTAATTACAATTAATTGTTTCAATTAATTGTAATTAAAGAGTTGAAAATATATCATTCAGGGGCGCCCCGATAGGAGGTTATGTTCGGTCGCTGTGATCTCTCAAAAAATATTTTATTCGTCAAATTTTGTCCGACTATTCGGCAAATTTGGAGGCACAATTGCAGTACTGTAAATGGAGGCAACGAATACCTAAATGTCCCTTTTCATTTGATAGATGTACTTATACTTGCATACCCGTGTTTTATCAATCGACAAAATTTGAGTTTTATTAGGCAAATTGAGAATGATGATTTCAGCTATCCCAAAAAAATTTCGGGGTGTCCCTGATATCATTTTTTTTATTCTTTATACTCAATAATAATACTTTTTACAAAACGATGGTCCTGAAACACACAAAAATGCAAAGTAACAAAACAAATACTTATACGTTTATAAAAACAATTTAAAACACATTATCGAACATTTAATTATCGAAAAGACAGTGTATACATACGACTTCATTAATGCATATAGTTTTATCTTGCTGCAACATTCAAAATTCCGTATAAAAGTAAAATAATGGAGATTTAGAATTCACGCTTAGTGCTTCTAACCTATTATAAGATCTAAGTTATTTCCCGATTTTGGCAACAGATGACGCCACCATAACTTCCTTCTCCCATATAAATTCGATGTAGAGTTCAATAACAGTGAATTTTGAACTTTTATTTTATTCATTTATTTAATTTTTTTTCCAAATTAAAATATTTTCCTTATTCTGTGGTTAGTGTCTATTTATTTTTATTTTACTGTCTGTTTATTATTTTTATGTTTGCTAATTTATTTTCAATTTTGTTATTTTTTTTAAATACATTACTTCTTTAATTTCTCATTTTCAAATCATTTCCAACAACAGCAACATTTTTAATTTAACTCTACGACGTATGCATGAAATGGAATTGTTCGTAAATCATGATTTCATCCTGAAATTTACTTCGAAATTGTTTTTAAGTCATGATTTTGCTCACCAATAATCAAGTCTCTTCCGATTTTATTAAAATAGGGGTGATAGTGATAAGAGAGCTAATGGGGAATCCGAGGGGATTTTTTTTTTCCACAATTTATTCCCCATCCTTTTCAGATCTAGGAAAAGCAAATAATACTGAACTAAGCAGAAATGGCCCCTTTTTTTTATCAAGCTGTCACCCCTTTTTAAATTTAACCATTCAACGGTGATAGTCGCGGTTTTCGAGGTCTGACAGTATAAATTTGTCCGGTACCCAGGGGTACCCACAGGGGTGGATGGCACAAGTTGCGCCATCAAAATTTTTGGGAGGGATTTTTTAAACTAATTTATTTATTTATTTAAATTATTTATTAATTAATTTTTTTAATTAAAACTATTTACGGATTTTTTGAATAAAAATTACTCATTAAGTATTTTTCTTAAATTTAAATCATTTCTTTTTTTCTTTATTATTATTTTTTCATTTATTTATTTATTTTTGTGTACGTGTGTGCGCGCTTGGACTGCCTGGAAGGGAAAAAAAGCGATTCTATTCGGCGCATAAGTCCAGCTTTTAAAAAATTAATAATGTATAAAAAAATAATTGTTATAATTTAAATAAATAAATAAATAATATTTAAAAAAATAAATAAATTAAAAAAGAGGGGTAAAAATAAAAATCACAAAATGGTTGTGAAAAATGGGGGGGGGGAGGGGTTACGCCACTGAGCTTAGGGGAGGGCGGACATCCCTGCCGGTGCCAAATATTTTTAAACTTTTATCAGGATCCGTCCGCACATAACCGTTCGAATCAAGAAAATTGTCTCTGGAAATGAATGCCTAACGGAGCATCCTTGAACACTTTATTGCCCCGAAAAAGCCACCTACGGATGTGAAGCTCCCATTCTGAGGTGGCGGAGATGCGGCCTTGTGCTCTTGAAAGGCGAAAGGAAATATCCAGCGACCATTGTGAAGCTTCTCAATTTCCTCTTGATCTTCCCTTCATTCTTTCCAACTGCGTCCCGGCCCAAGATTTCCTTTCAATTAAATGGCATGTTCGAATGTCACTTTTTTATCTCCCGGGCTTTGTTGGGCAAGTGTCCATGACGTATGCCAGCACATGTTCGGATTCATGTGCTTTAAACAAAGGGGAGCTATCCAGGGATTGCTGCTTTTCCGGCTTTTTGTCCCATTCGCCGAGAGGGTAGTCTAGTTGCTACGTTTCCATCGATAGGAATAAATTAGTTTATCAAAATTTTCTTCATTAGACTAGTTTCCTTCATTAAAAATACTTTTAAGAAATGAACTCATTGTCTCTTTCTCTCTCTCTCTCTCTCTATATATATATATATATATATATATGTATATATATATATATATATATATATATATAATATATATATATATATATATATATATATATATATATATATATATATATATATATATATATATATATATATATATATAAAATATCACAGCAGAACAAAAAAAAATTAAAAAATCTGCAGCGCTTATTTTGTTAATGGTTTTTGTAAACACTTGCGTTAGACGTACACAGTATGCATTTTCTTTTTTTATATTGACTTTGGTTCTTGAGATAACCGAAACACAAGATATCAATTGAAAAAGTTAAAATTCCCTCATAAAGATCGATTATTCCATTTATTCCCTTTAAATTTTATTATTTTTCCGCGTATATAGGTATAACAATTTAAGGCTTAGGTATCAGATCTTGAAAATATCAGTTCGTTTCTTATTGTGAGTTTAAAAGTGCTTTTTGTCTGGAAAAATATGAGTTATTTACGAAAACGTTGTGTTAACCCCTACACTTGAAGATGGTGAATTTTTTATTTAGCCATCAAGGGTGAATATATACAAAATATCCCTGTTTCGTATGTCTATGGGATAGTCGCACAAAAACAACATTGGATTCGAAAGATCTGGCCTTTGAGGGAAAATATGGAAATAGGAGAAATCAAGCGTGATTCATGAACCACCGATAAGCCGGAAGAATAGTCTTTTTTCAACACTTCACAACAAGCTTGGGCTAATTAAACAGTTCATCAAAACCCTTGATAAGACAGGTGACTGTTTTAAATATGTGCATCGAAAATTTCCAGTCTTGAGCATGGAAACATTAGAAGCAGGCATCTTTGATGGACCGCAAATCCATACTCTTATAAAAAACACTGTATTTGTAATCCATATGACACAAATTAAATATGAAGCATGGCTAAGCTTTGTTTTAGTAGTGAAATATTTTTTGAGGTACCATGAAGCACTAGACTATTCAGAATTAGTTACTAAATTGCTTCAAAATTTTCTCACATTAGGCGGTTCTATGGGCATTAAATTGCATTTTTTACATAGCCATTTGGACAAATTTCCGGATAAACTGGGCAATTTCATTGAGGAACAAGGACAACTGTTCCACCAGGACATCATAAATAATGGAAGAAAGTTACCAAGGTTGATGAGATCGCCACATGACGGCAGACTTCTGTCATACTTTAATAAGAGATGTTTCTGCAGTGGCACACTAACATTTATTAAGTGTCCCAAGCTTCTAGCTTTTTGGATGATGATTCAGAAAGTAAGGTGCGTAATTCAAACTAGTAGGCATTTTATTTTGGACATATCTACTTTTTGCAAAGAAAAAAAACTGCTTTATAATGCTTCTATTCTGCAAATCCTCTCAACAGTTGCTACATTCTTATACCTTACATTGCAGTTCGAGTGGATACTACGCTGCAGGGTACAGCTCCTTTAATGGACAGACTGACTTAAATTATCCGACATTTTGGTTCCAAGACAGCTTTGGATCCAGCCTTGTTTGAGTATTAGGAAACACATTAATATTGTCCCTGGTTGCTCTGGCGTAAAATAACATGATCAGATGGATAAAGCGCCACATTAGGAAAATCTAGAAAGATAACTTATTTCTCAAATTTAAAAACTGATGATTGGGAAATGTTTCCTGTAATTAAGCCCATTTCCATACTGCACTTAGTTTGAACCTGAGTTTACAAAATGTTTTTGTCATATAGACAAAAATAGTCAAATATCATCTAGGCAGCTACATCTCAAGCTTTGCTACCATTTTTCTTCAAATAGACTTGAGTACAGATACCAGTGGTTCCATACTTCCCCTTTTGGAACCAAGCGGCTCCACTTGCAGGGGCCGTTCTGAAGGGTGAGCAAAGTGTTTGCTCAACACTAGATTGCCTAAGCAAGTCATTTTGACAACTTAGGTAACATAGCTATTTCGCATAAATATAGCAGAAATGATGGAGGAGGGGGAGGTAGCTACAATTATCAACAGCTACTTTCATATGTTGTATAAAAAGTCACAAAAATCTAAAAAAAGTGTCACTTTATACATAATTTGTAAAAACTAGTTGAAATAAAAAGCAGTTAAAATGACTGCTTGGGCAATCTGTAATTATTAGGAATTATCACTCAACGATAAAATTAGCGTATGCGCTTCGTACTGCAACGCAGGACTTGGGCGCCTATGATAGGCTGGAATAGTACAGCTACAGTAGCTTTCTTATTGCACTAAGCACTTTCAATTGATTATAAATTTGAATATATATATATATATATATATACATATATATCGATGTTGAAATATTTGAAATGTTCAAAAAATACCCTTTAAATATCTAAATCAAAAAATCTTAACCAAGAGCTTTTTAAAACAGTTTGTCAGAAGCAAACCAGTCTTTCAAGTCGGGGTTAATATAGATTGGCCTTAAATTTCATCGTGGAAACTAATATGGGGTTCTTATTATTATTATTATTATTTAACTGTTCAAAATTAAACGAAAAATTCTTATCAAAATGGGAATGAGGTGCTCCCGTTGAGATCTTTCGAACAAAAAAGTTTGCTCGAATCGAACTATTTACTGGAGGTTTTTTCTTTTTTTTTGGAGGGGGGGGGGGGGTGGGCGGGTATGGCATACAGAACCGAGACACACACATTTTCCCCATTTTTCACTTTTATTTTTAACGATGTTCCTAAAAATGCATTGAGTCTTCTTTGAGGATGTTTCCACTAATTATTTTACTTTTATGGGGAAGTAGGCTAAAAAGTAGTCTATTTGCTGAACAATCAAATGTCAAAGCAAGAGAAAAAATCATTTAAGATTGCACTTCTGATACTAAAAGCTGCATGTATGCTCGAAAGGTTATACCTACATGTATAGCATGATAACTTAAAGAAATACATTAGCGAAAGGTATCTTACGTTGAAAAAAAACCTTTTTCCAAAATCGATTATTTTAAGTGTACTATTAAAATACCTGAAATGTATAGACAAATAGCAACCAGTAGTTTGTAAGTTCGGAGCTCAATAAGTATCTAAGCCTTTTTATTGCTCTTAGGATTAGCGAGTCACGGTACATCGTCTTTAAACCGTAAGGTTCCGGGATGCAGCTACGCGAAATACTAGGTCGCAGGATACGATGGACGAAAAGGTGCCGGCTGAACTAAACGAATAGGCGATTTTCTCTGCGGTAGCTAAGTTTTTCGGACGATAATTCATGTATATATATGGGCGTTTCTCTGTAAACTCATAATGGCTGTCCGGACCGAGTGTTTTAAAAATAATAAAGTATTTTTTCTCTCTTAATTCAAGTAAAGCATTAATACTTTGCAGCCCAATTCTATTAGGAGCGATAACAATTGAATCGGTGAGTGCAAAAACAACGTCAGTCCAGAAAATACGTCTGAATTCTAGCATTGTTTCTACGAACAACGTTCAAATAACAGGCCCTTTATCTTTCGAATTAGTAATCAGACTGACGTGATTTTTGACCTCAACACGAATCTTGACTCACACAACTCGTTTTCATCAAAAACGAATTTTCGAATTTTTGTGACTGATGTTGTTTTTGCTCTCATCTGCTCAATTTATTTATTTATTTATTTTCTAGAAATTATCTAAGCATAAAAAACACAGTTCCCTGGCTGTTCCAATCTTATATCTTAAAACTTTAAGACAATATTTAAGAAAACCTATTAACAAATTCAAAGTTGCAATGGAAAAAAATCTGCTACTTTTGCAAATGTTTTTGGCATGAAGTTTAAAGTAATCAGTGTGAATTTCACCGAAATTGCTGAGAACGGTGTTGAAACGCCATTTTTGTTTAGTTTTTGCAAATGTTTTTGGCATGAAGTTTAAAGTAATCAGTGTGAATTTCACCGAAATTGCTGAGAACGGTGTTGAAACACCACTTTGTTTAGTTTGAGAGCCACATTTGTGATGAAAGTATGCATTTGGGTCGTTGCGGAAACAGTCCTATGGGTTCTGGGAAGTGGTTGTATATTGGGATTGTATTCTGGGAAGTAATGTTAATTAGTTTAATTATGGAACATATGTAAAAGTTATTAAATGTCCACGATTTTTGCCTAAATTTATAGGTAGTTTCGAAATTAATTATGTTCCAATTATTTTACATATATTATACAACAAAATGCAAATACATAGTTCCCTTGATTTTAAATTTAAAAAAAAAGGAGAAAATACTGTACATTTGCCTTAAAATCAGCTTTACTATACTGCCGTGCTAAGCGCAAAAGTGGTATCTGCAGTCGAGCTCAAACTGAGATTTAACTCTTTAAAGTTTTGCGCCTGTATGTATTTGATTCACATGATACTTTTTCAGATTTTTTTAAAATATGTCCCGTCTTCAAATGACCATATAAAATTTTATTTAGGTAAAATACGTCACTAAGAGCCACCGGGTGGCGATAGCTCAATTTTGTTAAAAAGTGCAGATACGGCTTTTGTGCGTAGCACGGCAGTATAGTCCTCAATGGATAGTGCTTTTCAACATTTTCTTTGAACTCTTGCTGAAATTTACAATCGTCCTCTTTTATAAACTAAAATCATACTATTTTGTAAAATCAGCGGCGAAAGAATCACTGAAAATACAGAGTCCGAACTGAATTATTATTATGTTTATCTTTTAGAAGGTTACGATAAATCTGGCATGTCACAAAAAGTAAATTGACAAACATTTTAAATCATTGAGTTTTCTTTCCTTATCGGCCGACAATGACATCGGTTTCCAATCGCGTAAACAGTTGCTTAGCCACATTTGCTAAAAAACGTTATAATTCAAATTCTATATACATGAAAGTTCCAACCACAATCTATCAGACGCAGAAACATTTTTTCTTTCTTCTGGTACGGTTGTTTTAATTTTTCAAGTATGTTTCGTTTCAAAAATCGAGAAAAACGTTTTAAAGCTTTTTAGTTAAAATCTTCGTCAGTTAATGTCATCCGAAGATGAGACCTAGATAAGAAAAATCTCGATCAACTTTAATTTCCAACAAAAAAAACTTCAAAATCGGTCCACCCATTTAGGCGCCAGAATGCCACAGACAGATACACAGATACACACATCGACAGATACAGAGACACGTCCTGGTTGCGTCGGGAGTTAAAATGGGGAGAACGTCTTCTTGAATGACATTCAGTATCCTTTGTCGGGAAATCATGGAAGAAGAACAGGAACTGTGGGAGCAAAAAATGTTGCCTTACTACATGAATTTTCTAGGAAAATTGGTTTTTTAACTTATAATCATTTTCCTATTATAAATTTTTGAAAAAAGTCAAGTCTCTTTTTAGACACCGGGTCATATGAGCTGGTTTCTCCTTAACTACCAGATTCTTATAAGATATATGACATATATATAGTCGTAGAAGGATTTTTTCATTGAGGAGGAGATGGTTTCCCTAAACCGAATCTTGAACGTCTCTCTTATAATATGCGAGAGGGGCTAGAATTGGGAAGAATTCAGCGGTAAATGCAGTTTGAGATCTTTCTTGGCGACATCGGAAGCCTTAGCAAATGCCTCATGCCTTTACTGATTTTGCCAAAATAGGGCTGGTGGTAATAAAGGGCATAAGATACGCGAGGAGATTTCGCTTTGTTTTTCGTTGGGTTCCTTTATTTGACGCGTTGGATTGGGTTGATGTTTTTTTTCTTTTTAAATTTGTTTCCCTTCCTTATCAGTTCTAGAAAAATAAAATAATATTTGGCTTAGCAGAAATGCTACATAGTGCATTTTCTTAATCAAGCTGTCATCTCTTTTTGAAATAGAATCGTTCAACGGTGCTAGGCGCGCCTTTCGAGATTGGACAGTATGTTATAGGTTTGTACTGTGTGGTCAAAAACTGCATCACGTCTTGTATTGGTCATTCTAGAGCTCCTTCAGAGGACAGGCTGACTTATCCGACATTTTGGTTCCAAGACAATCTTGGATCCAGCGTTGTTACGGTGTGCACTGTGTCTCGCCTAAAACTGATAACGCGAGCTACTTTAACGAGTGGGTCACGCCCTATGGAGAGAGATAACGTCAATCAAAGGAGGGGGACGATTTCCGGATTTCAAGAAGGGTTTTGCAGGGATTTTTTTTGTCCCTACCAACCCCCTTTCCACTAGAAACGTTTTGGTGGTTGTTAAGTTATAAGTCGGCCATTTTTTTTGCTCCTGCTTTCTGTAAGGTCGATAACATCTCAAAATGAGTATCCGATACATCGAATAGACCCGGGGGTCTATTTTGGTCTATTGCGATTCGAAGCGATTACAAAGGTGTTTCACTTGAATTCGGAGCTAAAAACCATTCACTTGACGTGAACGGTGTTAGCCGATCGTTAATAGAGTCCCATATGAAAAGCATGGAATAACATCATTTGTTTAATTTGCACAACCTTATAAAAAAGTACAAAACTGCAAAAAAAAAAAAAAAAAAAAATA